>DWMZ01005149.1:0-11164 GCA_018249855.1 Eueides tales michaeli | reverse complement strand
TGAAATCTCTTGATCTTGACCTTTCCGCTTATGACATATTTATATTGTTGCAACATTTATATATTGTCATCTGACAATTTGAGTGAAACGTAAAGAAGGGGGAGGGCTACAAAATTGTAAAAAAAAACGTCACTTGGACATTCTCGAGCGAAGCTAATTTTTTTTTTTGGAACGAAATAATTCAAGGATTACGAAAAATATATAATCTGACAATTTTGCGTTACATCCAAATCGTCAGATTATTATATAAGAACATTTTTTTAGGTTCACTTAACATCCCCGTCGAAAATCTAACGCGCTCGATAAAGTTTTTTTTTTTCATTTCTCACCCCTACGTACGGCCATCCCCATCACTGAAATAGTCAGATTAACATACGTAAATTCTTAAAAATACGTAGGCCATGTATGATATCATTATCTGACACGCTCGAGTATGTCCATGGAACTGTTTTTTTTACATTTTTGAAAATCTATAGCCGTTCGCCCCACTGATGAAATGGTATGTTTTATATGACATTTTTCTTTTTTTATCATCTAAGCTTCATAACCCAATAGGTCTCTATGACGCTCGAGTAAATCCCGATTTAGCATCGTGGCCTCCCGTACTACATGTATCTAATACATATTATGTTGTTGTCATAAAATGAGCTAACGTGACTTAATCGACCAATTATAGAATAAATGACTTTTGAGAATCTGAATTATTTATGACTGACCCGCCCACGGCTTCGCCAGCTTAAATTATACTATCTTATTTACCAATATAAAATAATTTTGTGTTCTTATAACATTATCACTTTTAAGACAACATCGATATCATTGAAAGCTGTAATTTAGCTAAATGTATAAAATTCCTGTAGAAATTTTGCTGAACAATACCTTTAAAAACGATTTTTTTATTTACTAACGTATTGAATTTAAAATAACACTAAATAAATGTTGAGGGAATGTTGCCAAAATATAATACTGAAAACTGCATTTGAATCTAGCTGACTGACTCTTACTTTAGCGCGTACAAATGCACAGACATATACCAACAGACAAAAGTTTTAAAAATCATCAATCAATCACTTTGGGCCCTATTACATTAGTAAACATCTCGATAACATTTTTTAAATGTATCCTCCACCTCCAGATAGTGATCGGTTACAGATTTATTATAAGCAGGTACAGATTAAACAAAACCAAAATAATACCAATAATTGATAAAAAAGTATAGCTCGTATAAGACTAACCCTTATAACTATACTTATTAACTTTTTAATATTTAAATACACATTATATAATTTATAGTATGATTATGAATATAATTAGCATACATCTTACGAGTTCTCAGTGCTTTTGTACAAATGCTTTTGTACAAAAGTCATTGAATTAGAATAGATAAGACAATTGTTGTTAATAAAAAAAATACTCACTATTGTTTAAACAGATAGGTGCGTCTTACGATTATGTTTATGTAGCAATGTACATATGTGCTTACACGTGACAGACAATAATTAAAAAAAGAAATGGTAACTACTTACTGTCCTTTTGCAGTTTTAATTTGTTGACGTCATAATATCACTTTAAAATTAATAATAATCTGGACTATCACGAGTGTAAGTTAGCGGTTTATACATGAGTGTATATAGAAATATTTTCCAGAACTGGCCAGAGGGCCTGGATTTTAAATTAAAAAAAATTAAGGGTACATTTTTAGTAAAAAAAAAATCTGGGGTAGGCACAAAACTTTTCTAGGATGGGCAGGGCGCACACGGTCCTATATTCCTGCGCCGATGGGTTTATACAATTTTGACATCTGGCAATATATTTTCAATTAATGACATTGTTGTTATATTTTTAAATTTTAAATTCATCGTCAACAGACAAATTTGAAGTAAATCTACCATCATAACAAGTACACTTCACACTACGTTACACTTACTTAGATACGTACTTTACTACGACATGACATCAAATTTTATATTTGATTTCGAACCAGTTTTAATTTTAAATTATCAATCATTACATTACATCCGATGTAATAATAACACGATAAGTGTATAAATCAAATTAAAATGCTTAAGTACCTATATTTTATATATACATATATGTATGTATCTGTAACATAAAACTATAGCATAATTTCGCTCAACAGCTATATTTCATATTTCACAAAGTGTACATACCAATTGAGAGTAGAGGTGGGCATAGAGATAGGCCGAGGGAATTTGGAGACCCAATGTTAAGTCCGTTCTGTTCACCACTTTGCGTCTATTTTGAGGAATGCGTGATGAGTGGCAGAACACAATACAGCGCTTTGCCTTGTTACCCTCGGGTAAGAATGGATGGAAGAAATGAAAATATTATATATTCTCTTTCTTTGATTGGGGATCAATTCTACAGTGTGTCGCGTTTACACTATTTACACATAACTGTCCTTAACTATAAATATTATTTAACTTTTCTTTTGCAGAGTGTTTGACAGCGTTAGTTCAGAGACCACGAGACATTACGTATATCAGTAAATATTTTTCATAATTTTATTGTTTAACAAAATGTCCGTTATGGCGCAGGTGCACAAGCGTGAGACTGTCAACGCAACAAGTTGTGGGTTCAATACCTATTGAGGATACCGTGCCATGTATGTAAGAAATAGCTAATAAGTCAAACAACCTATTTGCTGTTTATAACTTTTTCCATTTATCAATAATAATATTAAAGTAATTTTAAATTACCATAAAGAAATGTTTTTTTTACCAAATGAGCCTAAAATCTATAATTCAGTTATATAAGTACTAGAGTTACATAGTATTGCGCATATAGCATCCTAGTGTTAATTCATTTCATTCCCATAACGTCATCTGTTTTGCCTAAGTTTACGCCTAAGTCTGGATGGTCTGGTCTGGCATTGCGTGTTAGCACACAAATTTGAACATTTTTATGGTTTTAAACTTGTTAGCTTTTTTTACATTGGCATTGAAGCTTATCTTAAGCTTCTTAAATTTTACTAAACAGTTAGCTAAAAAAGTTTAACGAGCCTTCAATGTTTCAATTTTGGTCGGAATACGACTGACCTATAAAGATACTGTTTATATTAATCTCAATTTGGAATTGGCGATAGATTAGCAAGGTTCATTAGTAAGAGATAAGTCAGCCTTATTAAAAAGTTCCCTTGACATATTTTTATATTTAAATTATATTTAAACTATATTAAGTATGTATTCAATGAAATTTGATGAGAAATGAAGAATGAACAAGCTTTTCATGGTGCTGGGGCACAAGCATGAAACTGTAAGCGATATGTTGTGGTAAGGTAGACAAAGGGAACTTGGCAACCTATCGTTAAGACACTCCGTTCCATTTCCGTTTCCCACTTTCCGCCAAATTTGAGGCATTGCGAGGCGGTACTCAACGCCGCGCTCTTGCCTTGTTAGCAGAACGACGAAATGAAACATTAAATGTATAAATTGAAAATATTAAATATTTCAATTTCATTGAAAATATTTCATTTGAAATTTAATATTTTCAATTGAAATATTTTCATTTTTCTAGCCACTCAACACGCGATGCCTCAAATTCGGCGGAAAGTAGGGAACGGAACGGAGTGTCTGACTCTAGGTTTGTGCGTGAAGCTGTTATATCAAGATATTTATACATAATTATCTGTCATTAGTTGTTATCCCAAGCCATGTATACATAGTTAGCTATAGACATTGTGACTATAGTATATCAGCTTCGATATTAATACATTTAAGTAAACAAATCTGTTGACACTACTGGAAATATTTCATCATTCATCATAAAGTACAATTTCAAAAATTTTATTGGATACTAGTGACCAAAGCGCGGCTTCGCCCGCTTAATTTTTTTGTTGTACCTACTAGTCAATCACTATTATTTAATTTATTTATATGTATACTAATCTGTATTACTTTCGTGTTCTGATAATATTAATATATTGAATACAATATCTATACATTGACAACTAAGGCTTAAAGCCAATTCAATAAAACAGCTGTTATTTTACAATAATTTACTTGAACAAAATATTTTACAAATTCAAATTCAAATTCAAAATATTCTTTATTCAAATAGACTTGAGAAAGTACTTTTGAATCGTCACGAACATAAAAGTATATACTTTTCAATATCGAATATTGTTACAATTTTATTGTTTAATACAATAGTGACTATCTTGCATGAAATTCAAATGACCTTAATTAAATGCATTTTTATCATTCAAACATGTAGTAAGCTTTCTTAATTAACATTGCTTTAACATTTACTTTAAACTTTTCCAGTGGCAAATTCAAAATACACTGCGGAATACTATACTATTATACAATAATATGATTTATAAAAAACCAAAAATAGAATATCAAAACAGTCGAAGCACAGACAAAAGACAGTTTTGAATTCGATTACACTGAGAATAGAGTCCCTCGACGTAAGCCCTACTCACAATTTTATACATAGATAAATCTATATTATAACCAAATTATATACATATATAAAATCTTCTCTGTCATGGCCAAGGCTGTGATTTTAAACAACAGGTTGTGGGATCGAAGAAGTAAAATATTCAATACTTTCAGATGAAATATTTAATATTTTCATTTTTTCGCTCTGGTACTGGTGTTACAAGGTAAAGCGCGGCGTTATGTTGCGCCACACAGCAAAATGGTTCGATTTCGGCGGTAGATGGGGAACAGAACGGAGTGTATTAACACTATATATATATATATATATATATATATATATATATATATATATATATATATATATATATATATATATATATACCATATTCTGATCACTTATTTTCTCAATGTGAACACTTAAGAACGCTTTTCTGTATTCTCATTGTAACGTCCTCGCTAATATCTGGATTTGATCAATGAACACGCATATCCTACGAAAAGATAGCAGCTTTTCTTCTTTCTTTGATTCTTCCATGTTTGACATTTTGCCGTGGCATTAGATAGAGAAAAAGGTTGCTTTTATTTGAATTATGCGATACGATAAATATCTGTATTTTCCATCTTTATATTTTGACTACTTTTGGGTATCCCCGAGTTATCACTATCTACTTAGTACGTAATAAGATTGAATACTTTGGAAATCACGCATAAGTTGTATCAAAATTTATATGATTAAAAATAACACTTGTATAATCAAAGATTAAAAACGACATAGAAATAATTATAACGGATAGCGCGAAGTGATTTTGTACTCAACTTGCACGCTCAAAACACCATAATTTAAGAAAAAGATAATTTGAGCTATTTCACCTCAAATTATTGTAAACAAACAAAATTTGAAATATTAAGAAACTTTAGACCGAAAATTCACTACCTCTTCTTAGCTTGTCTTGTTACTCATAAGCTGTTAATACTCAATACTATGTTCATATAACAAAGAAATACAGCTAAAAACCACCGCGAAAACGCAACAAGGATTTCGATTAAAAAGCCCACGCTCTCATTGGCTTTTTTATTCAGGAGGTAAGGTGCCACAGACAGAAATGTCAAATTTATAACACCTTTCATTTAACACCGCGGCTTAAAAATGATTGAATAAAAAATTATAAAGACTGATGTCGAAAAGTTATTATCAATACAATTTTCTCATATATTTAAAGCAAAGTCCACTACTAACTTTTAAAAAAAAGTGATAAAAAAATACATACCCATAACTTTCAACGGATTTAACGGAACTGGCTGTTGATTCGTTTTCACTATTTTTCGTAGAATTTCTTTTAACCCGCATTATGTTATTTTAAAATAATTATACATTAACTTATAATAATAGTTCGTAAAACACTAAATATAAAAAAAAGTATCAGTAAAACGGAGTACGTGGTTCCAGCCCGAGAGATAATATGAACTCAGAGGCAGGCCATACATAAAATAATGCGAGACTCGAGAGTAATAATGAGTAGAATTGATAAAAAATACAAATGAGACACATTTGTTTACATAAGAGTTACGATAGCTCATATTACTAGTCGATTTTCGAAAGAGAAAGCTAATGACTTAACAATTTTAATCATCTTTTTTTATGAATCCAAAGTCCCAATATAAAATTGTATATAGTAAATTCTTTTAATATGTATTTTGTTTTTATTTATTAAGCTACCAACATTTGAAACAGAATCACTGCTGCCATCATAAGTTAAATTAATTATAGACCAAATGATTTACTCCAAGAAGCTATACTATCCATTTCACTTTGTTTGGGTCTCAATGATATGTGAGGGAATTGACTGTATGACTATGCATAGAGACAGTCTCAGCACAGTTCAGTACACTCGACCAATTTAGATACATACCATTAAAATTAGGTTGCAGAAGGGTTCTGTTTTCAGCATCACGTTTTATCCCGCACTTTACGGGATAGGCAGAAACAACTTGAAAAAGTAATTTCAATGTTAACTATGTTTCCGCCGACTTTGAAGCATTGCATGTTCACAGTCACAGGCCTTCAAGGGACAGGACAGAAGGGTTCTTGATTTAGCTTTAGGAGATTTAATTTTATAAAAGCTATGTATATGTATAAATGTAAGGATACTGGCCGTGCTTTTTAACGAGCGTTCATAAGATCGAGGGAAAGCAATTCGAGAAATTACGTTTATATAATATATAAATAAGCACCGTTTACTAAATATTTTACGCGATTGAAACGGCAATTGTTTTTCAAAATACAAGTGATAAAGTCGCCCATTATAATGGTATGGTACTAGGAAGACTTGTAATTCTGTAGCAAAGCCTCAAATGACAAAGAGTAAACAACCGCAAGGCCAGGGTTCTAATAGACACCAAGAAGGATTTTAGTATAAATAAATACAGACCTCAATAAAAAATTGTTCTGATCACTTTTGCAAAAGTGTAACGCCATATCCCACTTGGTCTATGTGATCGTTACGGATCAAGTGAAATTCTGGAAGTAAATAAGAAGCCAAAGGCAGTCTCCGACACTAAAATGACATGGACACTTTTACTATTGATATAAAATCTAGAAAATATGCGTCCAGATGAATTATGTTAAAAATTTTCATCATATCTAAGAAATTATGACCTAATGTTCTGTTAATCTAAGCGTAGGAATACTGAGAACTATCAATATTGCTCATAATAGGTACTTTTCGGCTAGACAAGGATTGAATATTCAAATTATCACTTTTAAGAAAATATCTATACTTACATACATAGAAAACTAAATTTTATAGAAATAAGTATTTAACGGTACGCTCGTATGTTTTATTTATCAACCGATTAAAAAAAACATCCCTAAATCTTGATGGAAGTTTGCCAAAATATAATAGTGGCAACTTCATTTAAGTCTAGTAAACGTTTCCGAGATAAGAGATCGCCGCGTGATTCCGGCTTAGAATAGGATCACCCTGGTACTGATGGTGTCGTAAGAGGCGACTAAAGTACGAGTGGGAGAGTCACGTTGTCAGTAATGGCAACATACATGGGCAGACTCGACCGGATTGTTACCACCCCCCGCATTTAAAACTGGCGTTAAGTAGTGACTTTGGTCACTGCGTTTCGCATTGGGTAATGCCGGGCCCCGGGGCCCATCCACCTTGCAGACCAGCAACGCTCCTGTAGCTCCTTTAGTGTTACACGGGGCCGTGGGCGGCGGTGATCACTTACCATCAGGTGACCCGTACGCTCGTTTGCCGTGTCTTTTCCATAAAAAAAAAAAAAATCTTACATGTACAGACAGTGATCAGATACAGACTCAAGGCGGTTGTGTATTGTCCCGACAATCGACATACCCATGAGCGATACCAAATTCTTGCAGAAATCCTTTACTGCCCAGCATCACTTTGAAACAAACTCACTATTCTATGCGTATTCAGGGAAATCCTTCCCTAATGTCATTTATCCTAATTAAAGAAACATTTATTATATGACAAACAGTCTTCTCTTATATATTTTTTGTTAGTATTATTCTTCTTCACTTTTTGAGCAAAACAGCCACAAATGCAAAGAACAATTGTGTAAATATGTATATGTTTATATGTGTATCTCCATATATATGTTTATATAAGTATATTTTATACATATGTCCTTACATATTATTATAATTATATGCGTATGCATTTGATACATATTATGTATATTTACAATTGTATGAAGGATATCACTGCACTTTAATCTCTCCCTGCTATTTAATAGTCATCCACTCACATTGGTTGGCTGGAAGAGATTTCTTTTAGCAATAAGCCCAACTTACTTTCAATTTAGTTTTATATTGTTTTTTTTTAAGTGCAATAAATAATATATATAAATATAAATAAAACATAATTAAAGAAAACAAACTTTAATTTTATTTACAAATTCAATATGTACAAACTAACATTTTACACAAGTTTTACAAGATTGAAGCTGATCTTTGTTGTCAGCTTGGAAAAATAAAAAAAAATGATGTTTAATTGTACTAATCTAAATAAATTATGATAATTTTCCAATATGGCATAACTAAAATCCAATACTAATGTAGGTGGAAGGTGAAACATCTTTGGCATTATGCCTAACAAATAATGAATGATCGATGTGCAATGAATGAAAGTGAAAATTACACTATACTAATCTACTAATAATTTAAAAAATATGATCTCCAAACTTTAAATACTATATGGATAAAAGACAGCTAATAAATACTTGTAAGATCTAAGTTTACAAAGAAATTAACTAAAACATAACTGGCTGGATTAGAAAACTAATAAATTTTTAAGCTTTTAGTTTTTATTAAGCAAATTACATGTAAATAATTTTGGCGTTTATAAATAAACAAGATTTTTAAGGTAACACCACACTAATCACAGTGTAGGTGAATTTGACAAAATATTAATCACGCTGAATGGGATCGCCATTCAAACCAAGAAAGTAATCAGTGGTCACCAGGTCTGATCATTTCGACCAATGCTATATGCTTAAAGACAAAATAAAATAATATAATATTAGCTCTACTATTAAAGCAACAGAAGCAAATTTAAATTAAGTCCTAACTTATCCTTTCGTGAACATTTTTTAAAAATAACATTACTAAGTACTATACATTATGTTTAATTTAAACTAAAAGTTGATAGTAATAAAGTGATTAATTAGCATTTCTTTTTGATGTTATCTGGAATATCTAGATGTTGAATCCCATCTTCCTCATACAAGCTTTGTGTTCTTCAATCAATGGTCCACAGTTTTCTTCACCATTCTCAATAATGCTGAAAGAGTGTAAAGAAAGAATTTATTTAGATTCAAATTTGTTTTATATATGAGGAATAAATTCTTTTAATTATTATAATTTCTTTGTTAAAAAATCATTAAAAAATACAATGAAAAATAAAGCATGCATGTATATGTAAAAGAATGCATGTTATGCAGCGCTATTTAATTACGTAACTAAGAAATTCGCCGCAATTACAAAAATAACCTTACCATGCATCGCGGGCTCTTTTAGTTTCCGGACAGGCACAACAGGGTTTTAGCTTAGGTTTCTCAGCATTAGCCGGAACTGGGGCCTCCATTTTCACATCAGCAGCTTTCGCACTTGCGTTACCCATTATTCTTAATATTTCTAAATATGATGCAATAAAAATTACAAACAAGTGCCTTTTTCGTGAAACCTGCCGTCAAATCTAAAATGACACTGTCCTGTCGTATGTCATTTGTTAATGACAGCTTCAAAAGTCCATGCGCAATTTCTATGTTAGTTTTTGTTGCCATAAAAATTAAGAAATAATAAGTAATTAAAAATAATACGGTAACTTAGGGCCGTTTTCTGAATTATCAAAACAGCGTTCAAAGCGTACCACAGATACGCTAAAATTCGTGTTACTTTGACGTTACATGACTTGACTAATGCTTACAGTAGTCACTATCGTCACTTTCCTCGGTTACGAAAAATGCTTGAAATACAAGCATTTTACCATCTGCATCGACTACACTACATACTCCACACATGTTTATATCAAAAAATGCTCTGTTCGGTTGTGTTTAACTTGTTAAATTCGTACGCACACTTACAATGGGTCCGAATTAATACAGTTGATAGATGTAAGGGCGCTCACTAAATCGGACCTCACGTTAGCAATTGAAATGTCGTTTCTACCGTTTTGATAATTCAAAAATAATTTCAGATTTCAGAAGACAGTAGAGTAGATATATAATTTTTTGTTGCTTCAAAATTATAATAACTATATACATATAAGGAATAATATTAGATCTTGGTAAAATTTATAGTAATAATGTAAGAACGAACATTACCCGTTATTGCGGCAAAGTCATTAATCACATTTTCAAAATCAATAGTATCGACTAGTTTATGTTTGATTGACATGATTACAAGATTATTTAACCTAGTTTTTTCTTTCTCTTTGATCGTCGACTTTGATACCCCTCTGCTCGCCCGTGGATGTCATAGTGAGAATGAAGAGGAACGTGCTCAGGCGGTTTGGGCACGTCGAGCGAATGAGTGAAGAGAGAATGGCAAAAAAGATTTATGAAGGAAAAGTGAGTGGTAAGAGAGGGAGGGGGGAGACCTCGGTTGACCTTCGGAAACACAGTATCTACGATACTGGAGGAAGGTCACGTAAAAAGCATGAGGACCCTCCGGAGGGCATGTATGAAGAGGTTAATGACAGTGGACGAGGCGAAAGTGGTATGCCGAGATCGCAGCGTTTGGCGCTCCGTACTCTCTGCCTACCCCGCTAGGGATAAAGCTTGAAGCTAAGTTAAGTTATTAAATATTTCATTTCCTCGAGTGGATATCGTACGCACAACCTATCGCGTTGACAATCGCATGCTTACAACCCTGCGCCAAGATAGGCCCTACCAGAATGTTATTATTATTAATGTAAGATTTAATCAAAATAATGGTAAATATTTTACTCCCTTGTTTTTCATATTGAATGATCAAAACGTGAATGGGTTATTAAAACAACTATATATTTTGCAAAAATTTAATTGGACAGGCAAAAACTAAAAACCAATCGTGCAAAAACTATCTTTAAACTCAAAAACAAACTGTAAAAACTTAACCGGAATAATGCATGAACTTAGCCCATGATTTAACTACACTTACATAAAAATTTAGTAATAAAAAGTATTATTTCATAATCACTTAGTAGGTAAAAGTCTAAACATATCATAATCATAGTTTAAAAAGA
>DWMZ01005148.1:0-11165 GCA_018249855.1 Eueides tales michaeli | reverse complement strand
TTTTGTGTTTTTTTTTTATTTTTTAAAACTTTTTGTATATCTATATATATATCTATTTATTTATATATATATATATATATATATATATATATATATATATATATATATATATATATATATATATATATATATATATATATATATAGTTTATTGAAATATATATCAAAATATATAATAAACACTATACAAAATATTTAAACTTAAAATAATTAAAAAAGGAGTGATGTATCTTTCTTTCTATCTATTCTTTTTTCTTTGCTCCACTAAATGTGAAACAAAACACAAAGTATACAATATCACCTGTAATCAAAGAGTTATTTGATATATCTGAACAATTGACTCAAATTGTTATTAAGAATTGACAGGTGAAGGAGATGATGTACATCGAGTGGTGATTGATACTTGTTTGCGAGGTGAGATTGATTGTGGCGAACATCCGACACGCTCGATCCTTGATTGACGCTCATTGTTAGTATATGATGTATAGTCTAATTTATATTTCTTGGGAAGCTTATTGTGATCAGATTTTAATTTTTTTTAAGGCGCTTTGTTTGCCATTAAGATGTTTCGTTTTCTGCTTTCCGCCGATTTTCAGTCATTGCGTGTTGGAAGTCGACGCCACGCATTGCTTCGTACTAGGGTGGAGAAATGAGATTATTAAATATTTTATTTCGATTTTAAACAGAAAATAAGCTCTGGTAACACAAAAGCACAACATTGAGTATCAAAGCACTAAAAACCAGTGTCTTAAAATTTGAGTCATTTCGAATCTGAGTTGAAGCTTGGGAACTATATGACTTAACCCCTAGATTCCCTATTTCTACTTTATAATAAATAAAATAATTTAATCTGGAATGCACTGTAACATTTTGGCTACTTTATAAAGCCCGAGAACATCGGCTTATCATAAAAGCGAATTTATGGATGAAAACCATTACACAAGGGGGACTGTGCTGGAATGGGCCATTTCGGAAAAGTAACAACCAATTTGGCTCACAGTCAAACGCCTTAGAAGGAAATTTAAAACGCGAGTAGTGCTCAACATTATTCTTGTATGCCATTTACAAGATAAAACAACACTGCTTTAATATTTTAGCTTCCTCTCTTTGAATTTATTGTTGTGTAGTATAATTTTAGACTTGTCATATCACTGTCATTGTGAACGCGACAGGCTTTGGGTTGGACCATTTTAAATACTATTAGGCAAGGGGAACATAGGAAACTATAGTGTTAAGACAGTTTATTCTCATTAAGAAATTGTCGATCCCTAATCTTTGTCGACTTTTCGAAGGCATCGCGTTTTGAGTGGTGCACATTAACCACAAGCTTTACCTTAATTAATATTTCTTTCATTCGAGTGGAATCGAAGCCACAACTGACTGCCTTAATGTTTTCCTTAAAACTAAAAGAAATTAATTCCTGTGAAGATTTTACGTCAAAGTGTTAAGACACTCCGGTTTCTTGAACTCGAGTCACTGCGTGTTAATTGGCGGATCTCAAAGCGGTACTTTCTTTTGAGTTTAAAAAAGGAAAATCGTGTTTTTGCCCGAGTGAACATCGAACCCACAACTATCATATATAATTTGCGATAGCCTTTGTTATGATTTTTTTCTCTTTGTTTCCAGCTTCACGATGTATTGACACACATGGCATGGGCAGGCAGAAGGAAATTGGGAACCTAGTGTTAAGACACTCCGTCCCACTTCCGTTCCGCAGTTTCCGCCAAATTTGAGGCATTGCGTGTTGAGTGGCGGAACTCATTGCCGTGTTTTGCCTTATTACCAGAGCAAAGAAATGAAAACATTGAATATTTAAATTGAAAATATTAAATACTAGCTGTTACCCGCGACTTCGTCCGCGTTCACTATTTTGGTCATAGTGACTTACTCATAAAAGATATCTACTGTTGCGGACTTTTATTTAGAACTATTTAATATAAATAATCCTACACTAATTAACTTTGTGTAAATCCAACGATAAAAAAGTTTTTTTTAAATCGGTTTTCCCATCTTCGAGTAATCTGAGGAACATACGTATTAAGAACCTCTTTTTTTGAACTCGGTTAATAAAATGAGATGATAGTCGGATACAGATCTCCCAATTGCGTTATTATACGAAAAAACCGCATCTGCGCCTTTCAAATTTGAGGTTTGTCCTCGATTTCTCCAGGATTCCATCATCAGATCCTGATCTCCTTACCATGGAACTAATTGTGAAATATATCCTCTCGAACAAAAAAAGAACTTTGAAAATTGGTCCACCCATCTTCGAGTAATCGGGGAACATACCTAAAGAACCTCCTTTTTTAAGTTGGTTAAAATTCTCTATTATTTTAACTTATTATGTTATTCTGATATCGAAGCTATATTACTGCAAAGTTTCAAGAAAAATTGTTCAGTAGTTTTTACGTGAAAGAGTAACAAACATACACACATCCGTACAAACTTTCGCATTTATAATATTAAATAAGATAAGATAATAAGATTTCATTTCCTCGAGAAGAATCGAACGCCTAAACTGTCGTTTACAGTTGCTCGCTTGTGCTCATGCGCCACGATAGTCCACTGTACTGCACACTGTATGCAAAGAAAATTACAATTTATATAAATCTTTTCCTCAAGTTCATGTACGTATGCAGCTATAAGATTAATTACATGTTGAAATAGCAGGTTTTTTTTTTCATATAAATTTCAAAGAATGTATAACATGTTCTAGGTCGTGTTTGCAAATGATTTGTACATTTTAATTAATATTATTACTTTTACTTTATAAATGGTGATATTTTTGTGAGTTTTTTTAATATTTGACGTAATTGGCGATTATTAAAAAAAATTTGTAAAAATATTTTTGGTAGGTAAATTGACAGATTTATATACAGTTTATATAATACGGTGTAAAGTTTAGCCACTCAACACGTAATGCCTTGATCCGGAAACGAAAAGGCCTTAGTGGGAGCGGAGTGTCTTAACACTAGGTTACTGTCTCTGTTATACTCTGTTCCGAGTATTTTAAATATCAAACATTCCATGTAAGATTTACAAGGACACTTGTAACCCTTGTTACTCAACTAAACAATTCAATTTCATTGAAAGTGCCATTTTAATTAATTATAAGTACAGATTAAAGTCTGTGATGCCCGGGAACCAAGTTTTTTTTGAGTATGTAACTATACATTAAAACAACACTAGGTTCCCGGGTTCCCTCTGCCTATCCCGCAATGTGGAGGATACAACGTGAAGCTAAAAATAATTAAAATATAATATATATAGTAATCACTGTATCCCGCACGAAGCAGGGTAGGCAGAGGGAACCCGAGAATCTAGTGTTAAGACAATCCGTTCCACTTCCGTTCCCCACTTTTTGCCGAATTTGAGGCATTGCGTGTTGAGTGGCGGAACTCAACGCCGCGCTTTGCCTTATTACCAGAGCGAAGAAATGAAACATTAAATATTTCATTTCCTCGAGTGGGGATCGAACCCAGAACCTATAGGTCACAGTCACACGCTTGTGTCGCTGCGCCACGACAGGCCTCAAAGTAGTTTATTGTCTATCATTATATATGCAAATGCAATTAAAACTCTAAACGCCAGGTGCAATATTATATGCGTTTTGTACAGATTTAGTTTATCTGATAAAGGCCAATGCGGTTTAGAAGGGTGTCCAATATTGCCATAACACGCCTCGTTAGTAATTCACAAAGCTTAATTATTCGTTTGTGTCTGGACCCCTTTCAGGTGACTTGCTTGAATTGTTGCATAGATACTTGCATTGTGGCCTTGGTTGGTATGAATTTTGTCGGTATTTGTTGGTTGAAATGGGCAATATATATTTGCAATATGGCCGTGGTTGGTTAAAATTTTGTAGGTTTGGTTTATGTGAAATGGGAATTTGAGACTGTTAGGTTTTTCATAATTAGTAATAGATGGTTAGTGTTTTTTTGGTTGTTTTGAACTGAGTGACTATTTTTTTTGTTTAAATTATAATAGAAAAAATGTTCCACCTATTTCCAGAAAGTGAAGAAACAAGGAACCTTTATCTTGGATATTTGTTTATTTTGTGACTTCTTTTACTGTAACTTGTTTGAGTTGCGAAAATTTAAAAAGATGTAAGCTTTTTTTTATTAAAGTTTACTTACATACATACATAGCTTCACACTATATCCTGCGACTAAACGCCGCGCTTATGCCTTCTTACCAGAGCGAAGAAATGAAGAAAAAAAAAATATTTAATTAGAAAATATTAAATATGTATTTCATTGCGCACCGGCACAAGCGTGTGACTGTAACCGACAGGATGTAAGTTCGATACGCATTCGAGAAAATGAAATATTTAATATTTTCAATTTAAATATTTAATGTTTCATTTCTTCGCTCTGGTAATAAGGCAAAAGCGCGGCGTTGAGTTCCACCACTCAACACGCAATACCTCAAATTCGCCGAAAAGTGGGGGACAGAAGTAATTATTTAATAAATTAATGTATTTTTTTTTATTTCAACAAAAATATAAACTTTACATAATTACTCAATGTGTAATTCATAAAATGTTGTTCAATTAAATGAACTGACAATCGGTCAACGCGTATAGGATTACACGAGCACTTGATAACATCGCGTGTGGTGTTGACGCCGTTTGTCGTGATTTTAAAACACCTTTAAATGTACCAAGTTATTTTTTGAATGTTCTAATTTTAGACATTTTCTGCCTTCACTCATATAGCAGGGTATGTATAGGGAACCCAGGGTCGAGACACTCTGTCACCCAATTTTCGAGACAATCTTACTGAGTCGTGGAACTCACGCCAAGACGTTTTTTTTATACAAAGGTCTGGTCCGGTCGAGTCTGGCCATGCGGGTTGTCATTGCTGACAACGTGACTCTCCCACACGTACTTTAGTCGCCTCTTACGACACCATCAGGACCAGGGTGATCCTATTCTAAACCGGAATCACACGGCAGATTGCAGATGTTGTTACGGAAATGAAAATATTTCCATTCGCCAACTGGTATCGAACTCGTAACCGTCTCGTTTAAATTTAGATTCTATGCCATCGCGCCACGACGACCGCTTCTAGGTTTTTTTATAGTGGTGACCGGAATGTTTGGCTGTTTTTCTTGTTTTTTATTATAATTTATTTATTTTCCTTATTTCAAGATGAACTTAATTAGTATAACACTAACACTAAAGAAGTGTATGAACACTAGGCTCCCAAGTTCCCTTTACTTACCCTGCCATGTGCGGGATACAGCGTGAAGCTTAAAAAAAATTAGTAAGTATATAATTGATTTTTAATACATGTAGGTATAATTTTTTTTTAGCCACACGCTGTATACAGCACGAGACAGGGTAGGCAGAGGGAACCCGGGAACCTAGTGTTAAGACACTCCGTACCACTTCTTTTCCCCACTTTTTCCGTTCCACACTTTTAGGTATAATTATGGTTATGATTTAAAATTATAATTTCGTTAGTTGGGTTAAGCTATTCTCTTTTTAGAAGATAATGAGTGTGGAGATTAAACTGTAGGTTGTGGCAATGTAACGCTTGTATATTTTTAATTTTAGTTTCTTTTTTATAAATTCATACTGTATCTTGCATATGGCAGAGTAGGCAGAGGAACCTTGAAAAGTAACATAGTGTTCCCTATCCGTTAAATATTTAATTACCTCAAGTGAGCATCAAACCCATAATCGCATGTTTGTACCCCCACGCCACAATAGGATATAAAAATCTATATAAATGTAGAATATTATATTCAATGAACTGACTATATAATCATCAAGTGTAAAGTCACATTTGATCGTATCAAGTGTCGTGTTGACAGTGCGTGTGATTATTTTTTTATATGTTTTTTAATCGCAACGGACTCGTCTCTGACAAATTAATTGAGTGGTGGCCAGTTATGATGTACACTGATTTCTATCTTGTATTCCCGGAATGATTAAACCGCTTTAATGATATGAGCCCTTGTAATTTGGTGTGATATAACATGTTCGTGTGTCTGTTTTTGGATTTTTTAGGAGAAAGGGTATCTATCATTTTTATTTCTTGTATAAGAAATAAAAATAATGGCTTAAAAATGTTTGCAGATTAAAGATGATTATTTTCTAGGAATAGGCTGTGTTAGAATCCATGGGATCGCCTAAATCGCTTCGATTATGAAACTTTTTATGAATCTTATATAAATTTTTAGTAATATTTGTATTTTCGTTGTATGAGATATGAAATAAGCGTTAATGTGCTTTCATATTATATGAAAATAACGCCGTCTTTTATTTTAATCTTGAACTTACAATGATAATCACTTGTTCTCATTAAATATATATCTTATATTAAGTCACTCCCTAATTTAAGACAACACGTATTTAGTATTTTTCAAATTGCGTTGAAAAGTGTGACAATATTTTCAACATTACTATAAATTTTTATCCATACGCCGATAAAGAAGCATAACTTAATAAAAACATAAATATATATATAGTTTACAACACCAATAATTGTTCTCAATTTATGACCCTGCTATCAATGCTAAGTGGCCTTACTAGTTTGCAATACACTTAAGAGCTACAAGAAGAAAGTGCAGCTTATCATATCTTCAAATTACTATCAAAAAGCTCATTAAAAAAGCTTATATTCGCCAACCGTAAGTTCTCACTAAAACCAGCCACCGGAAGTGCCGAGTTATCCACCTCTACCAGCTAATTAGTCTGACGCTGGTTAGCATGCGACCCGATACCTCGGTACAGTTATGTCTGCGAAACATTTTGTATCACATGTTCGATCTATTCATTCCCACGCTCTTTAATTTGTTTCCTAATTGATATTTTGTATATATTTTGTTTATATGAAATTGTGTGTAAGTAATAATGTAATTTGTTTGTGGTTTGTTCAAGCATATTTTTTTTAGTTTCGAGCTGCATCTCGCATGTGGTAGGGTATGTAAGGGAACCTTACGTTTATACTCAGACTTTCCGTATCCATTCAGACATTTTCGTTTCCGAATTTTTGAGACATTGCGTGTTGATGGACGGTGCTTATTACTAGGGTGAGGAGATGAAAATATATATTTTTTTCCTCGAGTGGGAATCGAATCCACAAATTATCGCGTTTACAGTCACTAGTTCCTCTGTTCCAGGTCTAGCCTCATTTTTTTAGTAAAAGTAGTTTTACTATTCGGCTTTTCAAGTTGAAATATGTTTAGTTATAGAGATTAAGGAGAGAACATTGAGAGCTTTTTCATTTAAAGACTTAAAAGCCCATGCAAAAAATGTTGCGGGCAATGACCACTATTGATATTAATATAATTTTTTCGTTATAGTGTTAAATATATGTATGTATCTCTCAACATAATTTGAGTTTCTCTTCGATAAAAAAAAAACGCAAAAATATTATACCGTTAATAAGCAAAGATAATAAATTTTAACGTGATTCGTTACCTATTTAAGTTATCTCAGATGATAAAATTAATTTGAGTATAAGATATCTGCCTTTTTATCGAGGCAGAGTTGGATGATGTCTTACTAAAATACATGATGGTCACGAGTTCAAATTTCACACTTTAAATCTTTTACTTCGTATACGTATGTGAACTTAATGAAACCCAGCCTTAAGACTACTTCCTTCTCCATTTTCTAACCAATGAGCGGTGAAACCTATATGATAGTATGTAAACACAATGGAATCCAGTCTTAAGACTGTTTCGTTACCCATATTCTAGCTATTGAGTGGTGAAACCCATTTACGATAGTGTGATCTTAACGGAACCCAGGCTAAAGATGACTTCCTTACCCATTTGCCAGGCATTGAGAGGCGGAACCTAGAATCTTCGTGTTTATAGGCCGCTGAACTACAATAGCTTAAAAATGGACCTTAAATCGTAACCGAAATTATGTATCACCAGACAATATCAGCCTACTTTGCATGTTTCAACCATATGTGGACATAATAATTGTATATAGCGTTTATAGATATAAATTACGTGAGAGTAGTCATTAAGGTTAAAGTTGAATTTTTTCTTCTTCACCTTCACTGCACATAGCAGGATAGGCAGAGGATAGGGAGAGGTTATCAGTAGGTTACTGTTAAGAAACACCGTTCTGTCCCCACTTTTCGCCGAATTGGAGGCATTGCCTGTTAAGTAGCGGTTTGCCTTGTTACTATAGAGAAGAAATGAAAATGTTAAATATTTAATTTCGCCGAGTAGACATCGAACCCACAGTCTGGCTTTACAGTCGCATGCTTCTACTCCTGCGCCACGACAGGCCTATATAAAAGTTATAAATATATATATTACACGGCAGAAGTCATTAAGGTCGAAATTGTTGTTCGCGAGAATTTCGCATCTCGTGAACATATCGCGAGGTGAATTAGCTCACGATACATTATGCCTTTTGATCGGTCTGCGTAATCGACGCCCGGCACCGATTCTGTGAATCCGTTTGATTATTGATTTGTAAGGAAAAGGCTGGTTTTGTATTGTTTACTTGTGTCTCTTTTTTTTATTTTTCATATATTTTTATATATTTTAATATTTATTTTTTTATATGAATATTTTAAACATTTACTTTTTTTGGCAAAGTAAAAAAATGTACAATTATTTAATTTCACGCTGTATCCCGCAGGGTAGACAGAGGTAACTTCAGAATTAGTGTTAATACACTCCATTCCATTCGCTACTTTTAGCTAAACTCGAGGCATTGTGTGTTGAGTAGCGGAGCTAAACGCCGCGCGCCGCCTTTTAAGCATATTATTACTTTTAGATACATATTAACTATTAAATCCTATCCAAATAATATTATATATGTGATAGTTTGTGAGAGTCAAAAAACTACTAAACCAATTTAGATAAAAGTTTACTTTAATATAGGTTTATAGGACAGAATAACATTTTTTTAATAGCCTCCGCTGTATCCCGCTCGAGGCAGGGTAGGCAGAGGAAGCCCGGAAACCTAGTGTTAAGACACTCCGTTCCACTTCCGTTTTCCACTTTCCGCCGAAATTGAGGTATTGCGTGTTGAGTGGCGGAACTCAACGCCGCGCTTTGCCTTATTACCAGAGCGACGAAATGAAATATTAAATATTTAAATTGAAAATATTAAATATTTCATTTTCTCGACTGGGGATCGAACCAAGAACCTGTCGGTTACACGCTTGTGCCGCTGCGCCACGACAGGCCTCAAATAGTATACAATTGATGTAAACATTTAGTATTTTTTTGCTTTAATTAAGTTTACGCGTACAAAATCGCTAGTAAATTACAATGATAAAGGCTAGGTAATATTACAAAGTATCCACGTCAGATGAGTAAGCGGACAGGTCTGACGTGATTAGGCATTACCACGGGTATCGAGTCGCGAAAGGCAGACCGCAAATTTATCACCGACTTGTATATCATTGAAACAAAGTTTATGATCTATATATTCATTAGCAATGACTGTGTACAGATATATTGATTCAATTGATTTTTCAATTGATGTGGACCTTTGAAATTTAGTTTGCAATTGTTAGTTCTGTGGTGTAATTAACATTTTGGTGTGATTTTTAATGTTTATATAAAGTTTTTGTGGATATTTTATTTTTATTGTTTTTTAAAGTCGTATTCCACACTTAGGAAAGATATATGTAAATACTACATTTAAAAACGTATAAAAATTTTGAACGAAGCAGGATTTGAACGTGCGCCTCTTGGAAACTGTCCAAGCCACTAAGCCATTCGTTCTCACCAAGCTACGTCGAAATTCTTATACGTTTGTTAAAACATAAATAAGTTGTAACAAGCGTATAAGAATATGTTTTTAAATTTAGTATTTTATTTTTTATATTTTCTCTTGATTATCTTTTGTTTCTTTCAATTCATTGGTTTTAGGGGTTGTAAATAGCTAATTAAGTGTTAAGGCAACCTTACATTTTTTTTAATTGCACATATATAACCGGATTATTTGCTCATATTGTTTCTATACATTTTTGGAAACCCGTCGTTTCGAATACTATATTAGCTAGATAGATTAAAATAACTTTCTTTTTCATTTAAATCTATATATTTTTTTAATTTAAAATCTGTAAAAGCTGTAATAAAGTGAAAATCATAGACACTCACACCTATTGCATAGGATTTATTTCATAACTTCATTCATTTATTATATAGAATGTATCAAACTTTACTTGGAAGACCTTCATCATAAATATTTACATTACTAAATGAGATTCGAACCCACAAACAGCGTGCAACTGCACATATATGCACATCCTAACTGCGCTATAAAGATTGGTAGGTGCGTCAGTTCCACGGGTATCCTTTACCTAATCGCGTGTAAAGGTGTCGTGTGGTTGTTTGTGTATTTTACAACGATCCTCTATACTATAAGATACGATCTTAGATTAGCGGCTCGTGTTACTTTTAGTGTTTTGTTTTGTTTGAAATATTTGCGGATTGGTCTATTTAGTAGTTTAATTGAATACAGCTTCACAATGTATGCAATCGAACTACAAAATAGACGAGGGGTAGGTAGTGGGAACTTTAGGAACCTTTTGACACACCTGTAGCACCTCTGGTGTTACACAAGCCCATCGGCCGCGGTGATCACTCACCATCAAGTGATGCGTACGCTATTTTGCCTTGTCTTTTCCATAAGAAGAGAAACACCCAGTGTTAACCTAGTACACAACGAAAAGGTGTGTATGGGGAGTGGAGTGTCTTCTATTTCCTGTGCTTACCTTGCCAAGTAAGGCTAAAAAACGTGTGGTTGAAATGCTCGTGACACGTGAATTAAAATAAAACTCTCCCATTTCTGAGGGACGACAACAACGCGCAGTCGAAACTAAGCGACGTAGAAAAGAAACTTGACTTGTAACCTACAAGCCTAAATTGTACTCCTTGGAGGCAGGAGATAACTTCCTGAAAGGATCTCCTGAAATTCTGACAGAAGCGGGGAAAACAAGCTTTTCATGTTTCTTATCATACAGTAAAATTACCTGTATACATAATATACTTTTCTTACGTACTAATTGGAATGGTAAACGAGAGGCGAAAGCCTTTATATACACATATATATATATATATATATATATATATATATATATATATATATATATATATATATATATATATATATATATATATATATATATATATATATGTGTGTGTGTGTGTGTGTGTGTGTGTATATATATA
>DWMZ01005147.1:0-11165 GCA_018249855.1 Eueides tales michaeli | reverse complement strand
AAAAACGTATAAAAATTTGGACGAAGCAGGATTTGAACCTGCGCCTCTTGAAAACCGTTCAAGCGCTCTGACCACTAAGCCATCCGTCCTCACCAAGCTCCGTCGAAATTTTTATACGCTTGTTACGCGCGCTTGAACGGTTTTCAAGAGGCGCAGGTTCAAATCCTGCTTCGTCCAAATTTTTATACGTTTTTAAATTTAGTACCATTTAAATCAGTTTAGCTCTTTCGGAGATAAGCCCGACAAACAGAAAGATGAAATATGGTCTTGAAATATCTTCAAATTGAAAAGCGAAAAGAATTAAAAAATAAAAAAAAAATGAAAGATTTTTTTTAATTTTTGTTTTTTTTCAGTTTTATTTATATGTTAAAATTCCAAGTCAAAATTCTATTTTTATTTATATTCTTAATATCTATGAAGAAGTAAAAAAAGATTAGTTTGGGTGGTTTCTTTTATGTAGTTGTAATATGAACATGAAATATTTTGTCTTTCTGTAAACAAAACAAAATTCGACGATAGTTGTAGCTTCCTATCTACTTAGTCATTTGATATTAATTTTATTTATGCATTCATTACAACAAAATATAAAATTATATACCTAATAAAATACAAAGTTTCAAATTTATATACCCCCAATCGAAAAAATCGATACCTTATTTTGGAAAAGTGCTTATAGCTTAAATTACTATTTTGATTTTCATAAAATTTCACTAAGACCCATCGCGATGAGCGGGACTTTAGAATAAACAAAAGCCTGAAATCGGTTTATACATTTGGGAGCCACGATGCTACAGACAGACACCAGAAGTTACCGCTAATTGGGTAGTCAGAGTTATTGGTTTTATTTCATTTATTTTTATTTAACTTGTGTATACTGATCTTAAATAAATATATTATTATTGTTTTCCGAATTATAAGGATTTCTAACAATAAGATTTAGCAGTAAAATTCGATTACTCAATTATTTACGTTGTTCGGGCTCCAATGGAATTTCCTTGTATCAGTCATATTTCTGTCAGTTTAAGAAATAGCCTTCAACCCATGTCTATAAATAAATAAGGGATGCATTAAATATTTCATAAAGTGAGTCTACTAACATTATAGTGAACTAGTCGTGGACCACAACTTTGTTCCTGATAATTTACGACAGTTAGGACTTAAAATGGAAAGTTCCTTTTTTCCTGTCAGAGAAGGATTTTTAAGGAATCCTTTAGTGCTTTCCTACACTGACTATTCTGCAGTCAGTAATACATAATAAGTCACTAGTAAGTTAATGGGGGTGATATTTTGTTTTAAATTCTGCATAGCGGTTATATTTTAAGAGATTCTTGAAATCCTCTTTCCTAGATAAGTGCAAATCAAATCAAAATATTGTTTATTCAATTAGGCCATCACAAACACTTTTGAAGTCAAGTTACATAGAATTGTGTGTAGTGTCAGTCTTACAGGAAGCTACCGCCGGCTCGGAAGGCGAAGAAGAAAAAGAAACTCATCAGTTGCTCTTTTCAAACTATCAATTAAAGTAAATATATAACATAATTAGCTTCCCAAGTGAGTACAAAAAGTATCCAACAGCGTTTAATCACACGCATTCTTAATTATAATATTCTTGAATTTAATAATATGCTTTGCCCAACAATATATTTTTAACTTTAACTTTAAACTATTGAAGTGGCAAATTTAAAATTTCTTATTATGTTGTACTAGAAGAAGGCATTATAAAAATGATTAAAGCGTTTAAATAAAACTAAGCGTATTTCCATCAATTTTCTATGTTTTATTTCATCAGTTACTAATGAAGAAATGTCTAATGTAAATGCAACCTACATAAAACGTTATAGCAAAGAACAACATGAGGGTTAACTTACATTTGACATTATATTTATTTGACGTTGACGTACAGACGGACAACAACATAAACGTTGCTTTTTACTAGGTGGGAAAAGGGAAGGGGGAAATATTGTTTTTTAGGGAAAAAACAATATTTTCCAAAGAATATTAATAAATAAGAAAATATTTATTAACGGACGTATTGAAATTTCAGTTCGACACTCAGATTTCACGAAATAATTTGTTTTAGTAAGCTCAAACGGAACGCCAAATGGCGAGGCGCTGTGTTATTAAGTCGGACAAAAAGTATATATTAATTTCAACTTTTGACAACAATATTGCGACTAGCATCTGTTGCAGTTTATTTACAGCGAGACTTTATTGTTTTTTCTAAATAGAAACTTTTTCATGCCTTTTATTGAAAGAAAATAGTAAACATTTCGTCAAAGCAAAGTGCGGCGCCAAATTCCGTCAGTCAACACGCTATGTCTCAAATTTGCTGAAAGTAGAGAACGGAACGTCTTAACACTAAATTTTCCAAGTTTCTTCTGCCGCTCCGTGAAGCTGGAAAAAAAAGAAAACGGGAGTATCTTAATGAACAGGGAATAAATCATCTAATAAGTAACCAGGTAGCATGTAGCCAGGTTGGCTCTGTTTACCCTGCTAAGTGCGGGATACAGAGCACCCTTGAAAGCAACTTGAGCATGCTTAAAAAAGAAAACTACATTATACAATAGAATTTATAAAAGTTACTTATAGTTCAGTGAACACCCAATGTCAATAAGTGCGAAAGAACCATTTAATGTTCCATGTTCCATCCTGTCCGTCTATGGCGCTGTGAAGGAAGTAACAACGAAGCAAAAACCATTTTATCAAACCTTGGATAAATAGGTTGTTTTTATGTTTCTAAATATAGTTATATGATATTTAAAAAATAATTTAAAACTTTACTGAATAATAAATTTAATATACTTGTTATAGAGGAGGTAAAGTGGTAACCCTGTGCTAAGTAGCGGAGCTCAAAACAATTATTAAAATATATTAATTTCCACGAGCAAGTAATACTCAAATAATCAGATTTACAGTTAAACCTTTTACTAGTGAACAGTAATTGGTTCTATTTTCTAAGGGCTTGTGTAACTTCGCGATCCCATAAGTATCAGATGTTGAACTCGATCTTGCACCTTGGTGGGTACATATAACGCTACATTGGTAGATGTAGATAAATGCTTGCATGCAGCTTCTATACATGCTTATGTTGCAGGTATAAATTTAAAACCTGTTCTCTCTCTCAGCGGCGGGATACACCACACATGAGAGGGTAGGCTGGGGGAATTTGGAAACCTAGCGCTAAGATACTCCGTTGTGTTCCTGTTACTACTTTCCGTCGAATTAGCCTAAATATTTAAATCGAAAATATTAAATATTTCATGGATCGAACCCGCACCTGCCTACGTTTGTTCAAAAAATAATACGTTAAGGTGACGTCTACAGTTTAAATGTAGATTAACTTTGGTTTTTGCGCAATTTCTGAATTATTTACGCCCAAGTCAAATTCTATTATTTTACAATTTTTTAACAGATTTTCCACAAATATATATTATTTTACTAAAATGTAGTATTTTGGGCAAATTATATTGTAAGTACTCGTATTATCTCGTTTATTTCCGTTGAGCGAGGGCGACCACAGTCATAAAATAATTTTGAGATTCAAAATGTAAAATCGTAGGTACGTCATTACCTGTTTCTTAAATGATTTTCGAAAACCACATTTCCTCTTTAATCAAGACTTAATGTGATACAGTTATATTGACAATGAAAAAGTGATTTTACCTTTCGTTTTATAAAATAAAACGATTAACGAAAAAGCTTCACTTTCTCACCCTCGTTCTTTCCGCTAATTTCCTAGGTGTTGCGTATTGAGTGAGGTAACTCATCTGACTGTAAATGCGACGATTTTACATTAGATTCCCACTTGAGAGAATCAGTTAGGTTAGGCAGTTAGTCACAAAAAATGCCGCAGTCACAAAAAATGGCCAAAAAGGGAAGAAAAGAAAAAGGGAAGAAAAGAAACTTTTTTCTTTCCTACATGCAAAATACAGTCATTTATTTACAGCATTAAGAAAATTTGAGTTAATAGTCACCGAATAGACATGATAAAATCTATCATTTATTTATATACATAGAGAAGAAACAAGATTTGATATGGTGTACACACTTTACATGGTTTAAACTGTACTAATAAAATAAGTACTGATAAAACTTTCGATATTACTAAGAAAACATGTTTGGAATTGAAATCTCGATATATTACACATTTTATTTGTAAAATTTAGTGTCACAACGCTATAAAATTTAGTGTATCAAAACGCAATGCCTCAGCAATTCAATTGGCAATTCAGTGGATATTGTAGAACGGAACGGGTGTCTGAACAACAGGTTCCCAAGTTCCCTCTGCCTACTATACCATGTGCGGGATGCACAATGCGGGATGAACAACGTGAAGTTGAAAAAATCCTATCAAGATTTTGTATATCAGAATATTGAAACTATTGAATCATTTTTAATATCCTTATATACAAAATCACCAAATTCGATGGTCTTTATTACGGAAAAGTTAGAAACTAATTATTTTGATTTACATTGATCTAAGTAAATATAATTTTAAGGCTTAATATGATTATTACCTTTATAGCCATAACGATCTCTCCAATTGTTGTTATTGTTTAATTATAATTAAATTATCAACAAATTATAATTTCTACAAAACAATCTCAGCTGTCAAAAACGCTAATAAGATGAGATTCAGATTGCATCTAATCTTGCAATAATTTGTTTTCTTTATATCTGTTTATGTTTCTAGATATAGTATAGCTGAAACTATTTGTATGGATCAACTTATAAGCTAAGATATTTATTCCTGAATTCTCTCGGGATAGGTATTAACACTAGAGTGAAAAACTGTACCTACTATTCGCATGTTCTTATAGATGATAGATATGAAATAACTAAACATTGTTTCTGTTAAAATATACAACTATATTATAATAGTTTAGGCGACCAAATCTCTATAAAATTTTCAATTAAATAAAACCAATAATAAAACATACAATAAATAGTCAATAACATTAAATAATAATATTAAAAAAGCAGGCAAAGCCGCAAGCGGATGCCGTTTTTACTAAACCAAGCTTTGATTTGACCACATCAATTCTAATATCAAGCTTTAATGTTAAAACCTCTTCATCCCAAATTTGAGGATCCATAACATAAATTACAACAAAGAAAAATCAGACGCCAGTAATCGGTTCCATTGTCCCAAAATGTTTGTTTGATAAATTGAATCTATATAACTATACAATTGTATAGAATAATAATTATTTAAAGAATATATATGCAAGTTCGAATACATAACTATATAAAGTAAGCATTTAAAATTTTATACGTACTCATATGTATATAAGTACATAATGACATTCGTATATTTTTCAATTGACTATCATAATGCTGTCTAGAGAAGGGATAATTCCCACTCTTTCCGCCTTTATGTTACCTTAATGTGAACTGACTGTCTTAACAAGTTCCGAGCTTAGTTTTTTAATTTCTTAGAGAACTCTAAATAAGGTAGTGACCTTTCGGGTCGGAGTTTTTTGAAATAAAAATGTTTATTATAATTTTATCGAATAATGTTTACTAATGAATTATGATGAGACACTTGATAGTATACAAAAACAATATATCATCGTTTCTAAGTAGGTAAGTGACGTCAGCAGCGTAGATATTAAAATGAAACCCTACACTGAATACGGACGAAATGGTTGTAAAAGGTCGCTTTTATAGCTCAGTAATATAAAAAGGGCGCCAGAATAAGTACTGTATCTTCATAAAATTAACATTCGTTAAATCATGCCTAACCTTTGACGTTGCAGTAGTACATTTGAGATGCTGATAAATGATCATACATCTATATAACATAAAATATTGTTAAAATTTTTATTATATCTCTGTAAACGCTGCAGTTGTGGTTGTTGACTTCCTCAAAGCAAATAACAAAGCAAAGCGCAGCATTCAATTGGAAATGAATTATTTCGTATTTTCATTTCTTTGATCTGGTATTAAGCTAAAGCGGAGCGTTGAGTTTCACCACTTAACACCCAATGCCTCATATTCAACGGAAAGTTGAGAACGGAAATGTATTCATGTGAAATTAGTGTGTTATCATTACGTTTCAAAGGGGAGGGTTCCTCTCCCTGTCCTGCTATGTACAGGATACAGCGTAAGTAAATAATTAAATACCTATATATATAGAGCGTCGTTCTTTTTATATTTTAATATAAATCTTAGAACATATATTTCAGTATCCGTTTATTTACTTTCATTATTTTGATCACCTTCCATCTAAATTTTATTTCTTTACTTTTATAACTTTTTAATATTATTCTATAAGAATACCCTTTTTATGGCATCGTGACTGAGTTCTTCGTGGGTTCAACACAAATTAAATAAAAATAAATAGCTTCACGCTGTATCCCGCGCGAGGCAGGGTAGGCAGAGGGAACCCGGGAACCTAGTGTTAAGACAATTTTTGAGGCATTGCGTGTTGAGTGGCGGAACTCAACGCCGCGCTTTGTCTTATTACCGGAGCGAAGAATTGAAACATTAAATATTTAAATTGAAAATATTGAATATTTCATTTGCTCGACTGGGGATCGAACCCAGAACCTGTCGGTTACAGCCACACGCTTGTGCCGCTGCGCCACGACAGGCCTCATTCAACACAAGTTAGATATGTATTAAAATCATTTACAGGATTCTGTAGCTATAGCTTTAGGGTAAAACGGTATTATTACTAAGACTCCACAGTTCGTCACTAGAGTGTAACTCATTAACCGTGACAGTTAGACAGTTGACATATTTACAGATTATGTATTTCTGTTCCCGCTCCAATAGTAAACACTATTACAGAACAAAATAAATATTTAAAAGGCTCCATGTAAACAAAGTGATTTGATATTTTTATAGATAATTTAAATTCAAATCTTTAACTTAAAATAAGAAGTTATTAATTCTTATTTTATTGAACGTCAAACAATTCGCTACCGGTAGATTACCAGTAAAGTTACTGCCTCAGACTTGAGAAGAACCGGCGCAAGAAACTATAAATAATAGTGAGAACGGCACTTTTTTTGTGCGCTATTCCAACTCGCACTTGGCCACTTCTTATTCGAATTATTTTACTTTATCTACTAAAGCTTGATAAAATAACAATATTGCATGCAAAGTCTGTAAGCGTAATTTGTAACTATTATACAGAAACATCTAAAGTTGGTAAAGTATCCGGAGAATTTTTCATTATTTTCATTATTTTCTTCTTATATATGAGAAATTAATCGACGTCAAAATAGGTAAAACGCCGAAAATATGCGAGTACAACAGAAGTCACAAACATGGCAATTATAAATAAACGTTCTACTATAGCCGTATACTGGCTTCAATAAAAGATGACCTATCTAATTTAATAGTTAAAGGTGTTTTGATTTAAAAGACAATTTTATAAACGCAACTCGTGGATATGACGCTGTCGTAAAACAGTTTTATTGGAAAACTAACACAAAGAGAAAACATTTTATTTTATTGTTTTAAAGCATTATAGTTTAGTAGTTATAAATATGAGTACCTCCACTCATATAAAATGCTTACAAGGCTACCAATTTCAGTTGTAAATTTTATATAGGGTAAATTGAATTTAACTTTTATATAGGGTAATAAAGTGTTTTTCAATATCAATGTAACTTTATCTCAAACATTACGTTCTGATAAAAGAGGAAATGGGAATCGAAAATCATTTTAGAAATAGGGAAATAAGCTACGCGCTTTTGACATACGATTTAACATTTTGAAATCACAAAATTATCTTATAATTGGGCTCCGTAGCTCAGCGACAAAGTGTCTGGCTGTAATCGCAACGGTTGTTTTCCACTCGAAAGAATGAAATACTTTAATTTTCTCCATATACGGTAACAAAGCATTGAGGTCTATCACCCTTTTTGCCTTCTTTTTCAGTTTTTTGCTGTATACCACACATAACAGTGTAGACAGTGGGAACATGGGACACTAGTGTCGAGACACTCCATTCCACTTTCCGTCGCTTTTGAAGCATTACGTGTGAGTTTTCGGCGAAATTCAACGCCACTTTTTGCCTTTTTTGCCATCAGAATGATAAACAGTAAATACTAAATATTTTATTTTCTCTTCTTACTAAATATTGAATTTTATATTTCAGACAAATTGTAAGTGTAAAATTATACTTACAATTTGCCCCAAATATAAAATTCAAGTAAAATCACATTTATTTGTACAAAATATTGGAACAAATAAAAGTTGGCTTGGGCCTAAATAAACCTGAAATAACGCAAAATTATACTTCTCTAAGTTACTCTATACTTAGACCGTAGACACTTTAACGTATTTTATTTTGAACAAATGTACGTATTTATGAAGCAGTTTCTCTCTGAATCTCGCAAATAGCAGCGTAGGCAGGTTGATGGCAGTGTTTTGACAGTCTGTTCCCTACGTTTTCCTAAATAACCAAGACATTGTATGTTGACTGGCGGAACTCCATTCCCCACCCAGTCTTTGTATTAGACCATGACCAACCATGGCATTTGCGGTCAGATACTGTGCCGCTACGCCACGACTGCCTAAAAATATTTGTGGACAACCAATTTATTTTTAATTTATAATATAAAGCGTGGAGAAAAATTTTAGGAAACAATTTCGAGCACAAACATCAAGCAGGTTTTGTAAAAATATTCACACAGAATTTGTGCTTTTTATGTCCTTGTTGTTTATTTTTTTATGTTTATTCGTTACAATTATGATCAAAAGTTTTTTGGTTGGACATTTTTTTGGTTTGTAATTTAGTGTTCATTTGGCTTAACAATAATTAAACGCAGGAAGACCCGCAGTCCCTACTTTCTGCCTAATTTTGTCCAGCATGGCGTTAAGTGGCGGAACTCAACACCGTGCTTAGTCTTTATCCCACCGATTGGATTTAGCGTCGTTCGTACAATCGTTCTCATATTTTCTAATGAAAGAAAGAGGTTAAAATTGATATATCAAGTTAGTTGATCATTCAAAATCAATAAAATATCGTATACCAGAAAAACAGATTAACATAACAATAGACTATGTGCAAAAGAATAGATGATGATTTCATCACACACTGTCATATATTTATATGACAGTGTGCGATCATCTCACCGCATCTGATCAAAATTTTGACCTTAATTTGCTAAGAATAGTAAGGATATTTTATTCTTTTATCAACTTGGTTTACTCTACGTAAGCGAATTATCTCGTACGGCCTTTCTTAATGGTGCCTACCTATTATAATAAGACGTGTAATGTGAACGTTCAATCTTACGTGATATGAGAGATTATAGAAAACCAATGAATTATTAAGATATTTTTTTTAACTACTTATCCGATTTTTTAAGTACTAAGCCGCCGTGGCTTGACTATTGTGGATTCGATTCCACTACTTAACTTTTTAATGATTAACACTACGTTCCTTCCGTGAGCCATACTCTTTATAAGATGCAGCCCGAAGCTCTCATAGAAATATATAAATATATACACCTGATACCATTGCCTATACCAAGTTTCGAATATGCACAACCAACAGGCAATGTCAAAGTATAATTAAACTATATATTACGCGTCTAACTTTTATACCGCACATTTAAGAACGATTCTATAACAATTTCACTATCCCGAACGAAATGCAATTGCTGCTTTACTATTGTAGTAATTGTATGTAAAAACCGCGGTATGCAAAGACTTAATGTTGACAAAGTTTCAACTTTACTTAACCTGTTAATTTTTATTATGTTTTAAACATTAAGATTTACTGCTTACCAGTTGTTGTCGCGCAGCTTCATCCGCTGAATGATGATTTAGCTTCACGTGCTGCAGGGTAGGTCGAGGAAAGAGGAAACATAAGACACCCCGTTTCCATGGAAGCATTTCCGTTCCCCTTTTTTGGCTATTTATTGAGGCAAGGATATGTGGTGCGCTTTGCCTCCTTTGCCACCAAAGCGAGTAATAAAGCAAACAAACACATTTTAAATTTAACATCTTTATTACCCTTTGAGAGATTTAATCCCCCAAAACTAATTGCGGTTATAATCGTAGGCTGGCAATAATTTGCAATTCTCAAATTTTATAATGTTGCACCGGCCGACAAGGAAGTGCTTCTGAAGTGAAATGTTGACGAAGATACATATCACGTTAAAAGAATGAGACAAGGCGAGCTTGAAGATGAACAAAAAAAAAAATTAAAAGACCAATTCAAGCTGGTGCTTTCTCTGCAGGAAAGCTGTACAAAGGGGCTTGATGGTACTTTAAGAATTTGAATGAAATGCAATTGATATTAAGATGAAATTTAATATGTGACTATAAGTAGCATCTTTAGTGAGTATGATTTTTAATTTTATTAAAAATATTGATGTGGGCGTGCAGGGCGTGCAGGGCGTTGAATTTTGCCATTCAACATACATTACGTCAATAATTTAGCGGAAAGTGAGATTAATTTATCTATTTTGTAACATTTATAACGTTACTGAGAGGATTCTCATATGGTCGTAGTAACACGTGTAGTGGTATATATCTAAAGTTTAGTGACGCCGTTATTACCAATCAAATAATTATTGAAAATACCTTCTTAAAAATAAGCAAAATATATGGTGGTGTATTATATTCTACAAAACTCTTTTATTTTGATATCTATTTTAGGTAGTTTATTCACACATTTGTAATTCGTCATGTTGTTGGGGCGGTCATTTTCGATAAGCAACAACAAATGGTAGTATCTATAAAATTAATTTATATTCATTGTCATCAGAACTGAAGATGTAATTCAAATTTTTGCTCAGTTGGATACTGGAAAGTGATGAGACAGAAAACTAACAATTAGTTCAACTTTTGAGAAAAACAGGCTGCCTGCCAAATTTCATATGCACTAACACACGAACTAACACGGCAAGTCAAATTAAAGCTTGTAATAACACTTGAAATTAAATTAAATTATTGTTTCAACATTGAATTTCTCTTTGCCTATTGGTTTTTATATTCTTAAAAATATATAATATTTATTACAGAAGCCACAGCCTCAATGTATACACAATAGTGTCATTTTTTGAGGAAATGAACAATATGGTTTCACCAAAGGCAAATCAACAACAGATGCGGGTGCTGCACTTCTAAAGCACATCTATAACGCATGGGAGAGATCGCAAAATGTGGTTGGAGTATTTTGCGATCTATCCAAAGCC
>DWMZ01005146.1:0-11167 GCA_018249855.1 Eueides tales michaeli | reverse complement strand
GAAGCTGAAAAAAAAACAAGATCTATAGTAAATCTTATGTCAAGACTTCAAGGCAGCGAAGCAACTACAATTACCAGTGAGATAAAAACAAATAAATTCAGAAGGATACGTTCCTCTTGGTCACTTTATCAAAATAAAGAATATATTATAGAAATTTAAATTGTCTCACTTTTTTATATTCATGTTTTTCTTGTTCTTCATGATTCTAATGTGTATTAATTTGAGTGTGTAGAATATTTTTTTTTGCATATTTTGTTAGCTTCACGCTGTATGTGCGTTCTTCACTGCTATCAGGGTAACCAGAGGGAACCTAAATACCTAATTAAGGTACTCAATCCAATTTTCAAAAAAATTGAGGCATCGTTGAATAGCTAATCCCAATGCCGCGCTTTACATTTAATATACATACGAGTATATGTAGATCCAAACGTGTGAAAAACATTTTTAAATAATAACAGTTGGTTAAGGACAAGCACCACAACTTAATTAGCAAGATCGTGGTATACAGTGTAAATAGTATAAAATTGTTTTGTTCTATCATATATTGTAAATAAAACTAAATCCTTGCATATAATTAATATGTAAACAATGCTAGAAACATTTACAAAATTTATTACTCACGATATTCGCATTAGATAGTTGTAATCAATAGTTGGATTTATAGCGTTTTGCATGTTGTTGACAATCAATACAAAATTACTATCATTTCCATTGGTTCATGTAAATATTCATAATTTAAATGTAGCTTATGAATGTTGGATGTGTGTAAAGTTCATACGATGTTAGCTGATTTAAACGTTTATGAATATTCTAACACAATTTTTTTTATGTAAGTAATATACATATATTTTACCTTTATAAACAAAAACAATTTTTATAATTATAGGAAATATACATTTACTAAACAGTCTATTTTAATATGAAAATATTGGCGAATCTTCAAAATAATGATTCTAACGATATTAAGAACTTTGTTTATTTTCACAGCTTCATACATCTATTTTTCAGATTTCATATCTGCTAACACACATAGGAGGGTAGGGGAAACCTGGGAACCTTTTTCTAAAAGAGGAATTAGCTCACTTTCTTGTGAAGAATACCTACAAGTCACCCGCAGTAGAGAGGCAGCCTATACTTTTACCTTATGTGAAGAAGATTACAGACAGGATTGACCATATCTTAAGAAGAGCTTCCATTAAAACTATATACAAGCCTAATAACAAAGCGCACTCTTGAGACCCGTGAAAATAATATTCTTTCGCAGTGTGCAGTTGTATATAAAACATGTTCACTGTGGCTTATTATACATTGGTCAAACAAAGAGAAGCATAAGTGTTAGAGCAAAGGAACACATCTTCGATATCATCATAGAGGGCAAGATACAGTCAGATCGTTCTGCAAGAATCCTGGGCAATATCCCAGGCATTTAAGAGATAATTGGCGTTAGTTTGTTATAATATTTATGTCAACTGACAGACGAATACCGCCTCAGTCTCTCCGTGACTACAGACTACTGCAGAGTTAAAAACGTCGTGTTTCCAAAAATGTGTAACACTCAATATACGCGATTAATCCGATAAAATTTGTTTCATTTAAAATTAACTTTACTGATAAGAATCTACCTTATATTTAAGGCTTTTTATATTGAAATAGATCCTTTGACAATGAAAGCTTACTATATAATTAAACTATTATTGTTTAACATATTCAAGAGGCAGTAAATTTAGTGAACTAGTGGTAAAATGTAAAAAAAAAATGTTCAAAAAACTAAGTAAGTAAGTAACTTCCGATTTTGAAAAAAAAAATATTTAAATATATTTATTGTCATTTTTATCTATGGTTATTTTTAAATATATTTTTATTTAAATAATAGAACAAAGTAGAAGAAACGCTTAGATCTAATTTACATGCGGATATTTGATAGGCACTTGTATTTGCGAGTTTCTTATTGGCGCGCCTGATACGATACGACATTGACAGAGAACAAGTGGAACGTACCTTTGTATTGCTTTAAAATTGTAGTTTGTTTTGTATTTTTTTCAGCTTCACACTTCATCCCGCTCATGGCAGGGTAGGTAGAGGGAACTCGGAGCCTAGTGTTAAGACACTCCATTCTGTAACCTACTTTCCGCCGAATTTGAGGCATTACGTGTTGGATGGCGGAACCCAACGCCGCATTTTGTCTTGTTACCAGAGCGAAAAAATGAAAATATTAAAAAGTTAATTTGAGAATACTAAATATTTAATTATAAGTGAGGATCGAACTTACAACCCCGTCCTTGTAACAGTAAGACGCTTGTGCTCTTGCACCACGACAGGCCTCTATCTCAATATTTTATATATACATTGTAAATAATTGTTAAAATTAGTTAATAATGAAATAAATAAAATCATGTTGTATTATAAATAATATAGTGATAAGGTATTTTGTTACCCATTTTCGTCCAAATTTTCTTGTTATCAGGACGAAAAAATGAAATAGTTAATTTATATAGATATTAAACATTTAATTTCCTCGAGTTGGGATCGAACTGACAACTCGTCGTGTTTACAGTCCGACACTTGTGTTACTGAGTCACCACAGGCCTTATGTACCTTACTATTTTATGATATTTAGCCTTGTGATTCCGGCTTGGAATAGGATCACCCTGGTGTGGCTTGGAATAGGATCACCGATGGCAACACGCATGGGCAGACTCGACCGGCCGCTGCGTTTCGCATTGGGTAATACCGTGCCCCGTTGCCCATCCACCTTAAAGGCCGGCAACGCTCCTGTAGCTTCTTTGATGTTGCACGGGGCCGTGGGCGGCGGTACTTACTATCAGGTGATCCGTACGCTCGTTTGCCGTATCTTTTCCATAAAAAAAAAACAAATTAAATTGTAAATAATTGTTATTTAAAATAATTTAATAATCAAATAAATAAAATAACGTTGTTATTATAAATAATATTATAATGAGGCATTTGGTTCCTCATTTTCCGCTCAAATTAGTGACGTAACGTTACCCTGTATTATGTCTTTCCAGAGTATATGGCACATATATGAAAATAATTTATTTGGAAAAACATATAATTAAGACTATAAATCATTGAATGTGTCGAATCTCATAAAAAATGAGTATGCCATTGTTGGTATAACCATGTTCGACTGCAAGCGACGCGCCCCCCGCGATGTTTACGTTTATTTAAATACTCGCATCCGCCAAATTATAGCCATTATCTACAATGAAAGACGTTAAAGCACTTTAACTACAAAAAGTTAGGTATTTTTTTTAGTTTTACACAGTATTTGTAGAAAAAAATACTTTGTACGCGACGTTGTTCTGGCCCGGTGTGACTGTAAACTCCGTGACTTCCGGTCGGGGAACAATCATTTCAAATAATGTTTATCTTCTTTCTCTAGTAGTAACGCGACGGTTAGCTCCGCCACTTAACACGCAATGTCACAAAAATCGCGCAAACTATTGATTACGTAATGACTTAACTTGGTACCCTTTCCCTATCCTGTTATCTGAAAAAGGCGTGAAACTATAGCGATAAAGGAAAATATATTAGAACTCGATATGGATAACAATCTTATAGCAATAAGTATTCCACTAACAATGTGCAATTTAGTTAAAGTCCGGAGATATAGGCAGATGCTTATCTGCGAGTATAAAGCAGTGGTAGGAAACGTACTGTGAAAATTATTGTAAGCATAATCTACGCTCAGATGTCTATGATAGAAATAAAGGTGTTCACTTTCAAACAATTACAGGTTTTACTGAATATTTTATTTATATGATATTTTGACGCCTTCCGGTCTTTTCAAAATAATTTAGTGGTGTATACAAATTTATATTCAAACTAGCGATCCGTTCGCGGCTTCGCCTGAATTTCAATTGATTTTGTGCTATAATAATATTATCACTGTTAAGGTAATTATTATACATAGAGAAGTAAAATTTTTGCTATTCTTGTAAAGAAATTGTAGCAATTTTACGAACTAAATATTTTAAATTTACATATATTTTTTATTTCCTAACCGATTGGAATTTTGAGGCCTGTTGTGGCGCAGCGGCACAAGCGTTTGACTGTAACCGACAGGTTCTGGGTTCGATCCCTAGTCGGGGAAATGAAATGTTTAATATTTTCAATTTAAATATTTAATGTTTCTTCTCTTCGCTCTGGTAATAAGGCAAAGCGCGGCGTTGAGTTCCGCCACTCAACACGCAATGGCTCAAATTTGGCGGAAAGTGGGGAACGGAAGTGGAACGGAGTGTCTTAACACTAGATTCACGGGTTCCCTCTGCCTACCCTGTCTTGTGCGGGATACAGCGTGAAGCTAAAAAAAAGACAATGTTTTTATTAGAAATATTCTTTAAAGACTGTAATTAAAAGCAATATTATATCAATAAGTTCATTCACAACGATAGGGACTGTCATGGCGACTGTAAGTACAAATTGTAATTTCGATTCCCCCCTCTGGTACATCAAATGTTTTTAACGTTGCCTTTTTCACGGTGACTAAAACAAGGTTCCCAAGTTCCCTCTAAGTATACAAAAGACAACAAACTTCTGATTACATTATGCAAAACGTCATTCATAAAAGTCTGACAGACTACTTAACGTGTTACACAGAATAAACAATCTTCTCTACTCTACTCACTTTCACGCTGTATCCCACACATGACAGGGTAGACAGAGGTAAGTTGGGAACCTAGTGTTAAGACACTCCGTTCCACTTCCGTTCCCCACTTTCCAATGAATTTGAGGCATTGCGCCTTGTTACCAGAGCGAAGAAATGATAATATTTAATATTTAATCTGAATATATTAAATATTTCATTTCCTCGAGCGGGGATTGAACCCACAACCTATCGTTCACAGTCACGCTTTTGCCTCTCTCTCTCAATAAACAATTAATTACAAAATACTTGTACCTATAACATGAACACTATCAATTACGATGATGATGATTACTTGGAAATATATGAACGTAGTACCTTAATACTAGAAATTTACCAAGTTCATAGTATCATTATTAGTCAATAATTATAGTATAATTAAATGTATGTACATTGTACTAGCTTTGTAGAAGTTTTAAAACAACATTTTATTGTAAACAGGAAAAGGCGATTTACTGGATGGTGTATGTATTTTATTGTGATTTCAATCTTTTCCTATAGACAGACAGAAGTTTGAAATAAGAATATGTTATAGATAAACTTTACTTTTCTTTTCTAACTTTTAGGTTGACGGAACTCAACTACAGCGTATGAGAATCGACAATTATTGTACACAAAAGTATACGCTACGTTGGAAACCGTTCCAAGCTATATTATAACGCTGTTTAAATGAAAATATTGATATCAAAGTGCAAATTGATGTTTCTTAAATAATTGCCCTATATGTTATTTATATTTGTGATATTGCTGTTATCATGTGATATTAATTTTTTTTGTCTCTTTGTCTGTGCGTTTGTACCCGCTAATCTCAGAAGCAGCTAACCATATGTATTTTGGCAACCTTTTTTCGCCATACACTATTTAAATCGGTTGAAAAATAACCGTTCTCCGACTTATTTCGAATAAAGAATATTTAGATTTTTGAATTTCATAACGGAGATTTTGCACTAATTTTCCTTGCGAGAGAGAGAGAGAGAGATAATTGAAAACAAAAAAAAAACATCCTTGTTGCGCATTGTTGTTAACTTTATAGATCGCAAGAACGATCCATAATTTGCACAATAATGACCGGTAATCTATTCCCACATAAAGCACCATTCCACTCGTTATACCGTCTTCACTTAGACTTTCACACAAACATGTATAATATTTAAGATATAAGAATTTTATAATATAATTTTAGTAGTGAAAAAAAAAAACACTAAGTATTTTTTCCATTTTTTTTTAGCTTTACACTGTATATTTCATATAGTAGGGTTCAAAGGGAACTTAGGAACATAATGTCAAGATTAGTTCTCCACTTTCCGCTCAATTTGAGTCGTTGAGTGGCGGAATTCAACGCCGCGTTTTATCTTGTTGCCAAGTTAAAGAAATGAAATGAATGTTGCTCTAGTTGGTATAGAACCTATAATCTGGCGCAGGGGCATAAAGCATCCGATTGTAAACAAGCGATTAAGAAAATATTTAATCAATTAAAAAAAATCGCATGCTACGGTGCTACAGATAGACATATATATATATATATATATATATATATATATATATATATATATATATATATATATATATATATATATATATATATATATATATATATTTTTTATATATATATATATATATATATATATATATATTTTGAGTCACTAATCGTTTTATTCCTTATAGTTGGGGCAGGATAGGCAGAGGGAAATCTGGGAACCTATATTAGTGTTAAGAACCTCCGTACCCATTTTTTTTACAGCTTCACGCTGTATCCCGCACAAGGCAGGCTAGACAGAATCAGATGGCAAACCTAGTGTTAAAATCCGTTCCGCTCCCCACTTTCCGCCGAATTTGTGGCATTGCGTGTTGAGTGGCGTAATTCAACGCCGCACAATTGCATCTTTTATATATTTTGAATTTCTTTAGAAAATCCATTTTTTTTTACAATTCCCAAGGAGAACGTGGCATCGAATCCACGACCTACAGATGTTAGGTCAGAGTAATTGACATCTCATTCTCACGGTTATTAGTTCAGAGCGTGCGAGTGAAAGTTCGTTAATAAATTTATGTATGAAGAGCTCTGTCGTTTCGCAGTAGAATAAGTGTGTGACTGTGTACGATAGGTTGCGGGTTCGATGCCCGCTCGAGGAAATATTTAATATTTCCATTTTCTCGCTCCGGTAGCGAGGCAAAGTTGCAATGTATCGATAATTCGGGCGGTGTGGTATGAAGTGTCTGAACACTACGTTCTCTATGTATGACGTGAAAAATGCGGGATACAGCGTGAAGCTGAAAAAATAAATGTTTTTTTTTTTTTTTTAAAGAACTCATAGTGTATTTTCCTTTTTGTAGGACACCATTAAGTAAGGATCGTTTTTTTTTTAAATTATGATTCTAACAACAGATAAATACTTATTGAGTTGTTTTTTTAAGTGAAATAAAAAAAACTGATTTTTTTTTTTTTTAATTTTGCATGCATACATGAAGTCGACGCTATTCTAACGTGTATGCTATTTTTTTTTAATTTAAAATTAAAAACAATATCCGTATGGTAGATGTCATAGATTATGTCTCGTTTCCGTCCAATTTTTAATATATTAAGTGTTGAATGACGGAACTCAACGCCGCGCAAGGAAAAAAAAATTGTATAATCAAATCATTCTACCGAGTGAAATTGTACCCAAAACTATAGCGATTATAGTTAGAATTAATAAAAAAAAATACTTTATCCCACCAACAGGGTAACGGAGGGAACCTGGGAACCTAAGTTTAAGACACTTCATTCCCTCCCCATCTAGCATATAATATCAAAAACGCTAATGAAATCGAATTTCAATCTACCTCCATACAATAAGAAGCAAAAAGAGCTTTGTTCCTGAGGTATATCGACTAGGTCACTCACACAGACAATCCCACGGATCTTTGTATGAAATATTCTCATAGTTTTTCATTCAATCGGAAGTAGTTGATTCAAATTAGTTATAACTAACGAGTCGAGACTTCGCCCGCTCTAATTAAACTGTTCTGTTAGTCTAACTAGCGATCGCTTTCGGCTTCGCCCGCTTGAATTACACTATGTTATTTATTAATCTTGTTTTAATGAAGTTATCACTCTTAAGACAATATAAACTAAGATTTCAGCTAAATTAATAAAATTAAACCATAAACCATAAACCAAAATTGAACCATAGACAAAATGTCTATGGTTTAATTTTGTCTTATTAATAGCTTTTTTTATTTATTAATATAGATAAAGCAAACACTAAATGTCAGGGCAGGTTTGCCAAAATATAATAATGAGAACTGTATGTATGTGCATGTGCATTTAAAAATGATTAAGCATTTCTGAGATTAGCGTGTACAAACGTACAGACAAATAAATAAACTATTACATAAATAAACGTCTCCTAAAAACTCTTATAAAATATATCTTCTATGAACAGACAGAGATTAGTTACATATTTATTATATGTATAGATTATAATACAAAGCTGAAGTGTTTGTTTGTTTGTTTGAACGCGCTTATCTCAGGAACTATTGGTTTGATTTGAAAATTTCATTTTATTTTATAATATTATATTATTATTATGTAATTCATTTGAGGCCTGTCGTGGCGCAGGGGTAAGAACGTGTGACTGTAAACGAGAGATCGTGGGTTCGATCGCCAGTCGAGGAAATTAAATATTTAATATTTTCAATTTTAAATATTTAATGTTTTCCTTTCGTCGCTCTGGTATTAAGACAAAACGCGGCGTTGAGTGCTGCCGTTCAACACGCAATGCCTCAAATTCGGCGGAAAGTGAGGAAGTGAAAAGGAGTGTCTTAACACTAGGTTCCCAAATCCCTCAATCTACCATGCCATTTGCGGGATATAGCGTGAAGCTGAAAAAAAATGTATAATAAAATATATAAGAAAACACATTGAATGTCAAATGAAAAAAATGTCCAAAGAAAAAAAAGCTGCGTTAAGTTCCCCAACGATGAGTTAAGGAACCCTGAGTGGGTTACTTAACTCATAGATGGGGACTAGACTAGAGAATAAACTAGAGAATAGAGTACCCAAAATCTCAATATTAAGTAATTAGCAAAAAAAAAAATCTTATTTAACTCCCGACGTAAAAATGTGTGTTTTAAAGTGTGTCTGTCTGTCTGCGACAACGTAACTCCTGAAATAATAAATCTTTTGGTGTGTTTCTTTTTCATTTTTAATTGATATCTTCTTCATCGCGTTGGTTCTTAGCTAAGTTTTATGAAAATCGGATCAGCAGCTTAAGATATACAATACATTTTGCCAGAATGAGATAGTGATTATTTGTTTCGGTTATTTTTTTTACTTAAAATATATTCATAGTGATATTATTTCAAAATCGTTCTCTTCTATTCTATATAATATACTTTTCGATGTTGCTACATAATTATTTCTATAATTAAACTTGTGTAGTGTTGCCAGTATAAATAATATTTTTAGAAATTTATATATTCAAATAAATACGATAATACTACCATCTTATTTACTTTTTCTCGTCTGACAGTTATTACTGATGCTGCTCATCGCAGCAGTCTCTGCTGAAGAAAGCCCACCAGGTCTCGTCAGTAAGGATACAGACCAGGACTTGGTAGCTGAAGCGACACAATCAGGTAATTTTCACTTTAAAATAATTGTCTTAGTTACTTTTAGTTTCACGCTCTCTCCCTAACGGGGTGGCATGTTCCCTATCACCTATTTGCTTTTTTTTACCTTGTCCACTGTCATCAATATATGTCCACATATACGTCCTCTGGGGGTTCCTGATGACTAACATGACCATTTTTTTTTGCTGAAAATGGGAATTACATGTTTCCAGCGAAATATTGTGAATGCTTTCGTATTTTAGCTCCAATATTACTTGATGACCAAAAATTTCATACAATATGGACATGGTGGACATTATTACTTCCGGGTTGTCTTCAAGGATACTGGGACACACAAGCGAAACGGAATGGCTGGTCACGTCACCCATGACATCATACCTGGTCCTCCTTTAGTACATTCGATATGATTTTTTCAAAGGTCACCAAGTTCTCCAGAGACAGAATCTGTTCGATGGTATAAATTATCGCTTAATAAATTAAATCGTTTTTTTTTGTGTATTTTCCAGGAGCTCAGGCACAAAAACGAGACGCTGGTTTATCTAATTCATATGGAGAACCCTTGCCGTCTGATGCATATGGACCCCCACTCAGTATACCAAATGGTAAGCTCAATACCCATGATTCTATTTATTTGAAATCTTCCATTGCTGAGCAATTGCTCAAAGTAGAAACGAAACTGTTGACTTAGTGACTGACTTAGAAAATTGTTTCTTTTTCTTTTACACGGAAAGAAATTATTATCCATTTTAAATCTTGAAGTTTTTTCTGAGACCTTCGTAGCATAATTGCACAAGCATGTAAACGTGACGGCGACTGTCAGTGCCGTTTCTACTTGTGGAAAACAGTTACCTGTAAAGTATTGTTTCTGAACACGTAATGTCTCAGTATATTTATTAAATAAACAGACAATTATCAACAAAAACTAAATTTTACACAAGCAAAGTCACAGACGACGACTAGTACAGTTTTTTTATTATTTGTTTCTTCTTTAATTCTGATTTTAATATTATTTAAACAATATAGAAAGAAAACTATTTAAAATTAAAAAAAAGTCAACAGAGCTATAAGTCTTTAACGAGCTATTGTTTCTTAGAAACATAAAATTAACACTATGGCGCTACACGGTTCTAGCGATGATTTAGTAAATGCTCTTTAATTAATTGTTTTACTATAGAAATATGTAGTAAAATAATAAATACAAAAGGGTACAAAATATTTTTGTATATATATTCTTAGTGTTATAAATAAATAAATAAATAAATAAATAAATTATTGAATTTGAATCCAACATTGAAGCAATCAATAAAATGCTTGTAAATCATTATTTTTGTAATAAAATTCTCATTTTCTTTTTAGTTCCGGATCTTCCACAACCAGCACCAGTATATGGAGTGCCTGAGCCAACAATATTCCTAGACACACCTCCAGGAGCCTACGGACCACCTTCCCCAGTTGTATTTCCAAATCAAAACTACGAAGGCCCTCCTCCCCCAATCAGTAAACCAAAACCAATCTATGGACCACCAAAACTTCATGGTCCATCCAAACCCAAACCAATCTACGGTCCACCGAAACCAATTTATGGTCCACCAAAGAAAACTTATGGTCCTCCCAAGCAATCACTCCCAAAACCAAGTTACGGCGTTCCATTCAAAATATCCAAAATTCCACCGAAACCTATCTATGGGGTTCCAAAACCAATTTATGGTGCGCCGAAACCTGTGTATGCGCCGAAACCTGTGTATGGGCCGCCGCTTGTGAATGTTCAAAACATAAAAGTGCCTGAAGTGCCAATTTCTTTCCCCCAAAACTTTGGTTCCTTAGGCAACATTGGAACCGGTTTTGGTAGCATCAGCACTGTTGGTTCCAATTTTGGAACCTTAGAAA
>DWMZ01005145.1:0-11167 GCA_018249855.1 Eueides tales michaeli | reverse complement strand
CGTATCACGCGAAAACATTACTTTTAAGAGTGCTCGATTGTGCGAAGCGTTGCTGTAGTTGAAACATTCAACGTTAAGCATTATGCCGCATAATGCGCTCTAGTGCTGTAATTGGAAAACTACCTTTGACGTTCCATGTGACTGACTAGTGCTTATAGTACTGACGGGTCGGAGCGCTAGCATCGTGAGCATTGACATTATTTTGACGTTCTACGTCAATGTCACTATCGTCACTTTTCTCAATTGCGGAAAATGCTTGAAATACAAATATTTTACCATCTTCATCGACTACAGTACGTACGACTTCACTCATTTTTACATCAAAAAATGCTGTTCGTTTATGTTGATCCACAAGTAGTCCGAATTATAGATATTATCGGACCCCTTATTCGGAAGCCTATAAGGCCGTGGCTAACGTGGGGTCCAATTTAGTGAGCGCGCCAACATCTGTCAGCTGTATTAATAATTCGGACCCTTTGTGAGTTTGCTTACGAATTCAACAAGTTAAACATTACCAAACAAAGCATTTTTTTAATATAAACATGAGTGGAATATATAGTGTAGTCGATGAAGGTGGTAAAAAAAACGGCCTTAGATGAAATACTTCATTTAACTCAATACCAGAAACAGATCCTTCCAGAATCATCGTCCAGAAGATCGTCTTACTCGGATTCAGGCTTATGCTAAAATTTTCATAGCCTTCTTTTAGAGTGATGCACAATGCCTGCAACTCGCATTTTGATCATGCAATAAGCACTGCATGTTAACAATACTACTTTCGCTATTTCGGTTCCGTTAACTTCTTCATGTTCATGACCAAGTCTTAAACAAATGATTTTCTTTTTAATACTTTTTGCATTACATATGTACAGTTACAGTTAATTGATTTTTATGAATATATTTTGCAATAACTTTATAAACTTAGTTATTAGCTTCACGCAGTATCCAACATAGGGCAAGGTAGACAGAGACACTGTTCCGTTTGCCAGTTACCGCCTAATTTGGGGCGATGCGTGTCGACTGGCGGAACTAAAGCAGCGCTTCAACTTGTTACCATAGCGATGAAATGAAAATATTAAATTAATTTGAAAATATTAGCTATTTCACTTGCTTGAGTGAGGATCGAACACACAAGTTGTCGCGTTTATAGTCCACCCTTGTTGCCACTGTGCCACGACAGGACTTTGATATTTAATATTAATTATTTACAATTGTAATGGTATTACACCCAAAAAAATGCCAATTAAAATAGAAAATTCTTTTATTTAACCTTTCAACAATATTTACAATATTTATACAATGTACAATAAACAAATTGCTATATTTACAGTTGTAGCAAGCCTATCTTGGACCCACTAAGTGCCACAATGTGCCTTGTTTGTATGTGTTTATTGAAAGTACTCATAAATATATTTTATCTACTTCACTTACCGAAACTATTTTGAGTATAGACAATCAATTTATATTGTTCATTTTGAATAAACACCAAATATCAGATTTTCTTTTTGTAGTACTTATTTTATAGGCAAATCACATTCATTCCAGTTGCTGAGACAAAATTTTATGAGAAAATGTAAAATACATTTAAGTTTACTGACTAACTGTTGTCTTTTTTTATTGTAAAATATCCAGGTTTCAAGAGGGACTACAGTCATATTTCGATTAAAGTAATATGATATTGTCATTATTTAAAAAAACCTAATTTTCTTGACATAAAGTTTGAATAAAGCACCCAACAAAGCCTACAAAAATTATTTTCGATTAAAACAATTTTCGATTACAAAAATAAAATAAAAATTTTCGATTACAAAAATAAGGAGTACTGTTAAAAAAAGCACACACTCAAAATATACAGAATACTTTGTATAATCCAAAAATGCCCTAAATTTGCCAAATTTTTATACAAATGACCTGCATTATGTCATGAATGTACAACTTTTAGATACAATTTACATGTTTACGAAACTACATTTTTTACATATATCAACAATTTTTCACATAATTTTGATCACAGATCAAGTTTCTTCGTAAATTTTGTCTTAAATAACTTAAATGTATTTTTAGAAACTAGCAAAAAATACTTCTACTTATTATATTTTTTCACATTGAGAATAAAATTGGTTATAATTTAATTAAGAACTCATATGAACATTATTATTAAAGATATTATACATATTAATAAATATAAACAAACTAAGAGACCCTAGTTTATTTCCATTTATATACATTGTCTTTATATGAAAGAAAAATTTCAAACTCATCAAAAAGCAATTATTTAATTTATTATGTATTTAATTTATTCAAACACAAAATGTCCGAATAAAGTAAAATTTGATGTATCGCCGTTTAACATCATAATTATTTCATCTATACTATAATGCCACTCTTCTGATTGCTTAAAGCTTATTATAAGAAAAACCTACAAAGAAATACACAGGCGGTTTATATATCTCTATATAACTATCGATACCTACTAAAAGTAGCTAAATCTAACATTGTTATGTATTTCTAATAATAATTTACCTATTTAAAGAAATTATTACAGAACTACTATTCATTTTACAATTATATATAAGTATTTTTTATATCATTTATATAATACATGACTATTGAGGCGTCATTTAGTATACTATTGTGTCGATTTTCTGATAAAAATAGAAAATATAATGAAGTTCTAAATTAAGTATGAATGCTATTAAATAAGATATATTTTATATAATACCATAGATAAATAATAATTACTCATAGATAAAGCTACTTTTTCTTACTATTAAATTTAGTTAAAAGCCTATAAAATAACATAATTGTTACTTATAATAATTATTGATATTGTGATGTACCAAGTCAATATATTAAAACCATTCTAAATATAATTATGGAAGAATAATGTCTTTAGCTTGTTAAATAACTTAAATAAACTAAAACACTGACTATTCAATATAATTTCGTGAGTTTTTTTATATAGACATAGTTACACGAAATATACAATTTTTTAATTTCACTCTGTTTGCCGCATGCTTAGGGTAGGCAGAGGAATCGAAGTTTCCTACCGAGTGTAGACACTCCGTTCTCCTTGAGACACTTCCATTTTCCACTTTTCACCGAATTATAGATATTGTTTGCAGGGTGGAGGAATTTAACGCTGCGCTTAGCCTTGTTACCAGAGCGAAGAAAATAAAATATGAATTATTTAATTTTCTTCGAGTAGGGACCGATCCCACGACCTTCTCTTACAGTCGCACGCTTGTACCTGTACGCCACGATAGGCCCCAATAAGATTGAAAACTTACTTCATCTATTATTGTTTAAAAAAAAATAATTAACAGTATATTGCAACATTTTTACGTCCTTGTACTGTTAAATCGTTTTTTTGTTCAATAAAATATTTTTGTACAATATAGGAAAAGCTATATATGTATAGGTTTATTACTTTAAATTTTAGCATAATTATGTTCATATAAAAATAATATACAGGGTAGAAGATTAAACATCCTATTTATATTTCATGATACCATATAAATTTATATGAATATTTGTTGTGCATAATCACATGGTTCTGTTTAATTTCCATCCTGTATAATTGATAATTAAATACATTAGATACTATTATTGATTATATGATTTTCTGTATATTTCATTAAATACACTCCGCAAGGATTTCTGTGAATGCATTTTGCCTATTTTACATTAAACCGAGTACTTAAAAAAAATATTATAATAAAGCACCATAGACAAAATACACTATTACAGAAATTTAAGCTGAATTTTCAGTAAAACCTGTTACTAACCTTTGTCGTTCAAAAGATAAGAACTCAATATTACAATTGTAACTGTTAAAAAAAGTGTTTTTAAGCAAATACCATACTGTATCATTGTATGTATGATCCGTACCGTGAAAACCTATTTTCTCCTTCTCATAGTTTATTTACTTGTACACTCTGTTACAAGGTATACACTTCGACCACAGTTTTTCATCTATTCTAGACGTGACGTCACAAAAATTGACATTCAATTTACTTATTATTTATATGGTAAAAGTACTTAACACTTTAAATCATAAGAAATGCTCTTATTTGTGACTATGAACTTGCTGTGTAAATCACAACTATTTACAAAATTTTAATTTATAATGATCTTTAAGGAGCTATGGTTATTGTGTCTATAACATTCAAAACGTCACCTATGGATTGTTCCATTATTTTATTTAAATAACGAACATGCATTTAAATTTTCATATCCCAGAATTGATTAGAAAATTGTATAAAAATTTACTAACCCTAACTTTTGATGAAATTCCTATTCATATTAACTAAATCTAAAAAGATTTAATTAATTTTATATACAAATAAATATATATTTCACATTACATACCCTTACTTATACCTTACATATTAACTTTCAATCTGGATGTAACTAATCGACTTTCTCCTAATTGATCAATTACACACTCCACATTCCATTCTAAATCGATATAAAAATATCGATAAATCATACTGAATACATCAATACTACAAAACTAAACGAATTTTGTCAAACAAAAAGTCTTCTATAGATTTTGTTATAATATTATTAGTTTGACATTATCAATCGATATTACTACATAAGTTTTACGCATCGATATCCGGTTCTAACTTAGGCCCCTGTCGTATCATAACGAGCTTTTCTTCATTATCACCTCCTTGTTGCATTGTTTCTATTGTGAGCATCATTTTTTCATCACAACTGTCGTCACCAGAATCGGAATACATTGATTGTGTTGACGTTGCCACTTCCTGTGGATAAATGGGTAATGTCACAATATATTTGTATTTATAAAAACTATAGTGTATAGTATAATTTAAGAAATTATGATTTTATGTGTAAATGATTACATACATTAAACATATCTTATATTTTGCACGCATCAAATTTCTTAATAATCCTAATATTTTTTCTCAGTTTCACGCTGTATTCTGCTTATGGCGGGGTAGACAGATGGGACTTGAGAACCTAGTGTTAAGGCACTCCATTCCGTTCTTTCCACTGAATTTGAGGCATAGCCTGTTGAGTGGAGAAACTCAACACCGCATTTGTTGTTTTACCAGGCCGAAGATATGAAAATATCATTACTTCATTTCTTTTAGTGGCGCGAACCCACGACCTGTCGCATTTACGTATAAGCGTGTGACTTGCGCCTCTGGACCACAACAGGTCTAAATAATAAAATTGATAAGCATATACCTCAAAAAAATCTAAAATTATATACCTTCACATATTTAAACTAAATTTAAAGAAGCAATATACAATAAATTAGAAATATTAGGGGAGACATAATAAAAATAAAAAAATAAATTAATAATACTTACAGTAATTCTATTCTTAGTATGTATCCTGACATGTTTAGCGAGGTGGTCGGAGCGCATAAATCGCTTGCTGCATTCGGGACATTCAAATCTTTTCTCCCCTGTGTGCGTGCGACGATGTCTTTGTAGCTCATCTGATCTAGTGAACCTGCAGAAATTATTAATTTTGAAACTGAATACGCAAACAAAGGAATAACTGATTACAATGGAAAGGAAATAATTAATCACATTTTAAATATACAATTTTGTAAATTGTGTGGTGTGCATGTAAGCCGGTGCTGAAGCTGGAGCTTAAAGCCTATTTATAAAAACTAAAAATAAGTATTTTTACTATTTTTTAAAGTGTTATTCCACACTTAGGATCCTGCTTTGTTCAAATTTTTATACGTTTCTAAATTTAGTATACAAATAAGTACCTCTTCCCACAGAACAACCAGTTACAATGAAAGGGTCGTTCCCCAGAGTGCCAGCGGAGATGTGCCCTGAGGTGTGACGTTTTCCCGTATACTTTGTTACAGCCCGGTATATGGCAGACATGCTGTTTTTTACGATCGACCAGCCTACTGGAATAATAGTGATTTGTGTTAATCTTGGTTTCTACTAATAATGTTAACTTTTACTTTCACATTGTTTTTCTTAACACATGACAGTGTAGGCAGGGAGAACTTGGGCATCCAGTGTGAAAAGCACTCCGTTACGTTACCCATTTTCTGGAGAATTTGAGGCATTACGTGTTGAGTGGCGGAAGTCAACGTTGCGCATTGCCTCGTTACCGAAGAAGTGATAAAAATTAAATATTTCGCGTTTACACTCGCCCACTTATACCTCTGCGCCACGACAGGCATAAAAAAACAATTTATTTACGGCAAAACAAAAAATATTCCCGGAACTTCCACTACTCAACATAAAACATCTCAAATTGAAAAACGGAATACCTTCACACTATATTCTCTCTGTCTACTATATATAAAATAAAGTATAAAAATTAAAAAAAAAATAATAACATATACTCACTTTTCGCCTTGATCGCAGTTAGGACAAGTGCAAGCCACTCGCTTCATCAATCTCTTCCCACTCGGGCTGGCGGCCCTAGCTTTGCTCGCCTCACATTCGGTCACAGGTGTTGAGCCTGAACTGACTGTGACCACTTGCCACTTGCCTGGTTCATTGGGATCTTGTTGTATTTGTTGGCCGGGGAATGGCGTTTCTGCAATGCATACGTTTAAAGAGGTTTAAAATTAATTATTGTTAATTTTGAGAGGTTTTATTATAATTGGGCCATTAGAAGCAATATAACAGAACTTGCTGTTTCATATAAAATATTTCCTTATTTTTTTTTACCCTCCACTCACCTTACATGAATGCTTTTATGGTTATTTTTTTTTAAAAGATTAGTCTAAATTTAAGGTCGTCATGGCGCAAGCCTGCACCTGTAAATGCCACGATTATGCGTTCAATTTCCAAAAGGGGAAATAAAATATTGAATATTTTAATTTTTACGCTCTGGTAACTTTACCACTATTACACGTATGCCTCAAGATTTTGGCGGCAAGTGAAAAAGTGTTGTAAAGGTATTGTTTCTCACTTCTGATAGGTCAGATTTTTATTTTCATCAATTTCAAAAACATTGTAAGTTTACTAAGTCTTTACATTCCCTAAGATAAAAACTAATTGCAAACATTATTGAATTGATTCATTTTTAATGAAGCACACACATGAAATATAATAAATCTATATCTTATTTTGGAAACCGTATAAAAGGTAAAGAAACTAGGAAAACGTTACTTGTCACGATTAATGGAGTCATTATATTTTCTAACATTACTTTGTAACTTAATCTTTGATAGCACTATAAATAATATTATTGAATAATATCTTACCTAACAGAACTTACGTAACTTTTTTAGACTTGACAAAAATGGAATACGATAAATCCTTTAATTATTTTTATTTTTAATAACAATTTGTCAAAAATTTTACATGTAACAGCAAAACACCCGAAAGTCATTTACTGTCACACTTCAATTTTACTTATTTTTGTTATTATCTCTAACTTTCATATTATAAATTGTTGATAGTTTTTTGTTAAATTGTTTGTTTTCGTACTAAAAACATGGGTACACCATAACCGAGCAACACTTGCACTTTTCTCTACTAAAGAAAAGCAATAAAGAAAACTCCAATATAATAAAGATTGCCGTTGTTAATTGTTCTAATATATAAAAGCGAGGCCAAAGGATTTGTGTCCATACAAATGTGATATCAATTAAAGTTAAAGAAATTCTGTTTTGTTTATTTAAATTTTTTTCTCAAGTGCAAATGAATAGATTATAGGCTATATATAAACAATATACTAACCTATAACAGGTTGTGGTTGCGCCTGCGGCTGTGCTTGAGGTATTTGCGCTAGCTGCACCGCACCCGGCAATCCCACTGTCGGTACTAATTGTACACCACTCAGCCCGCCCACGCCTAATGTTGGCATCTGGTGATAATAAAACAAAAATACTATTAATATTACGATATACCGTAATACAATGTTATCTGTAGATATGAGGTCTAAAATCAATAAAAAAAAATAGATAATACGTATTTTTTTTTTTCTATTTTTTTAATAGCTTTAATCAATATCTAAAAAAAAAATTATTAGAGATAAAGCTACTAAAGAAGATATACGTTAGTTTATTAATCCCAAATAAAGTTTATAGCTGAACAAACTTTTTTAGATCCATACCCAACACCCATAATATTTTTAAAAAAAAGTGCTCATTCAAAGTGTCCACACTCTCGCTAAGTTCACCCAAATTATTATAATACTAGCGGCTAAAACGCGGCTTTTAGCCCGTTTAGACTACTATTTATATTTTATTAAAAAATCCAAAACTAATAAATATGGCCTATGTGTTATTCTAATGTATAAGCTATATCATCAAAAAGTTTCATTTAAATCTATTCAATAGCTTTTGCGTGAAAGTGGAACAAACATCCATTCTCGCAAACTTTCACATTTAAAATATTAATCCGATTATTCGATTCAAAAAGATTCCTTAGCAACAACCACACTCTCGCTAATCAATAATCTGTAAATTATATATGAATGTACTGCGGTACCCACACTCTCGGATACCTGTACAACGTTAGCCGCCCTCACATTGCTAGAAGGTATGACGGTCAGCTGTTGTCCTTGGGGCGTGCTCGTGATGATTGCTTGTGACGAATTGTCTTGCATTGGGTTCGATACCGCCTTCAGTGCAGCGTTAATGTTAGCGATTTGTTAGTTTATTTTAAATATAAGTTTTGTAATTATTAAAACGGAATGAGCCTCACATATCATATTGTGTTTTTATATTATTAAAACTATATATAAGTTAAGAGATATTTTTAACAATAAAACCATGCAATATTTACATATATATTGTTACTCAGAAAATAATCCTTTTATTCTAATTAATTTGAGAAATTAATGTTATTGACATTAATATCATACTTTACTATAATAAATTATATAGAAATACTAAACTTTATCCAGTTAAAAGAATATTTTTGTACAAGTAATATATAATTAAGTTTCTACCATATATTTAAAACCCAAAACCAATAAACAGACACACATTAGTAGTATTAATAATATTAAAAATCGATTCTATAAATCGAATAGCAATAATTACCTGCAATGTTATCGTTGGCTGCTGTTGAGTGGCGGCACCGTTTTGCGCCGCGTTTTGCTGCACCAAACCAAACCCGTTACCAAATAGTATATAAATATTGTATATATAGCATAAAATAAGAGGAGAGCTAAGATGTACAATACGTGTTGCCATAGCAACGCTAGTGATGTCTATATAAAAGTGTACTATTAATTTAATATACTAACATTTTGCAGCCCTTTTCTGTATATTTAAATAAGATACAGATGTGCCAAATTACGCACATTTTTCGTTATTTTTCGTAAATTGAGGGACAAAAAGTATTTAGTTTAATTAAGATTATATTTTAGATCCACGCTATATCCTCACGATGATCTGGGAACCTGGGAACTTTGATATTAAGACACTCCGTTCCCATTAAGTCACTACGGTTCCCCAGTTTCCCCTCAATAATCAAGGCATTCTGTGTTGAGTGGCGTTTATCGAATACATATAATAATACCTACATATATAATTTAAGATGTATTCTAAAGCCTATCGCAGGGGCACAAGCCTGTCAGTGTAAACGAGACAGGTTGTGGGTTCGATCCCCACTCGAAGAAGTTATATATTTAATATTTTCAAAATAAATATTTTCCTTTCTTCACTCTGTTAATAAGGCAAAGCGCGGCGTTGAGTTCCGCCACTCAACAATCAATGCCTCTAATTCGGCGGAAAATGGGAAACGGAAAGAAGTGTCTAAACACTAGGTTCCCAAGGTCCCTCTGCCTACCCTGCCATTGTGCGTAATACAGCGTGCAGCTGACACAAATGTACAGACAAAAAAAAATATGTCAAGTATAAAGCGCTGTCATTCTGTTTGTTCGCTTTTTTTTAAACAAGAAAATATTCCATGGTTGAATAAAGTTAATTAGACAATTACCTAACAAAAATTCGATATAGATATATATATATATATATATATATATATATATATATATATATATATATATATATATATATATATATATAAGTATGTATCGATTTTTCATTAGGTAAAAGTAGTTAAACACACTATTTTATAACTTGTTTAAGATACATTAAATACTTTTTCAGTGTGTAACAAACATTATAACAAACAAAATAGAAATAAAAATAAAAGAAAGTATGCAATAATCACACCCAAAATATCATAGCAATGTGGATCATTTATTTACATACTATTTTAACCTAATCATATGCTAGTCTCCACGACACAGGGAATCCTAGTGTGGAGGCTAGTGACCTATGTATTTAAATTACTTCTTTTTCAAACAATACATATTGTTATTATTATTTAATTTTAGATTTTTAATATAAGCTTTATTATAAGTACACATAAGAATGCCCCTACATTAAAGTCGTTAATAAAACATAACCTTCTTTTTTTTTTGAATAAGTTAAGATTGAAATAAAAAAAATAACTCACCTGTACATTACCTAGCGACGCGATTTGTATCTGTTGTATCTGTCCAGATGGTGTTAAAACATTGGCTACTTGTGGTTGAGCTTGCATCTATGATAAAGGAAAAAAATATTCATTAAATAACTTATAACTAAGGACATGAGCTCCACCAATATATTAATTTCCAGTATGAAACTACAAAACTATTACAAAAATTAAAATGTTTAGTATTATTAATGGGGTGTAAAATCAATAAAATAAGGACACCATTCCCTGTTACAAAAAAAATAGATCGAACACTTAATGAGTTTTGTTCCTTTATTATTTCGAGAAAAGTGGGTAGAAAAAAGTCCCTTTATAGACTGTGTGATTATTTACCACACTGACTAACATTTGTAATATCATCATGGCTCAACTGTAGAATTGTTCTGACTTTAGATTATTCTTATCCTGAATGGAGGATGGCACAAAATTCAGATAACCATTCATGTTGAAAAATTCGCCACGTTTTTTACAATGGTACTTGTACTAGCACATGTCGCACTGCTTATACCGTACAGACGGTGTTGAGATGGTGCCAATATATATGCTGACTAGCATATATTTTAGCACCATTCCAACACCGTCTCGGGAGGTACAGGCACTATGACAATGCTAAGATAACAAAGCCCACCTGCTGCAACTGCGGTATGATCTGCAAGTGCGGCGCGTGCACCGGCACGTGCACGGTCTGGTACACCGTGTGCCCGTTGGCC
>DWMZ01005144.1:0-11167 GCA_018249855.1 Eueides tales michaeli | reverse complement strand
TACAAACACCAAAGATTTTCTATTTAGTAGCGGCGCGACGAAATTAGTATAGAGATTTCGATTACCATTAATTGTAAGCTAATTTGGTGTGTATTTAATATTAATAATGTTTTCGACTCCACGATCGAGTTGATAGCTTTAAAAATTGTGAAGTTATCTACTTAGCATTACGCTGTATCTGCCGCGCGTAGCGAAATAGGCAGAGGGAACTTGGGGACCAAGTGTTAAGAAGACTCACTGTACCATTCCCCACTTTCCTCTAAGAGATGGAACTGTCGCTGCACTTTGACTTGTTACCAAACAGAAGAAATGAAAATATTAAATATTTCATTTTCTCGAGTAGGGATCAAATCCAAAACCTGCCGCGATTAAAGTCATACACATGTACCGACGCGCCACGAAAATCCAATAAATAATTTACACAGGTTATATAATATTCGTAAGCGTTGCTAATTGTAGAATTACTCAACAAACAATTTTAATATTCAAAAACTTTTTAAACAAGTTTTATATTGTGACACTTTATACACACTGTACAATACTATATTATCAAGTTTGACGTTGGCATGTTACCCATTTCCAAAATAAAAGTTAATAAGTTAGAACTCTTGTTTCTGACAGTTAAATGTGTATACCGTATAATGTACACAGTTATTTAAAACATAAAAACCACTGCGGTAAGATAAACCATATTCAACCATCAGTTCATAATTATCTAAGTTGAAATTGTCTTTGTGATTGTAAACGACAGCTCGTGGGTTCAACCTTACTCGAGGAAATGAAATATTTAATATTCTCAAATAAAATATTTAATGTCGGATTTCTTCGCTCTGGTTACAAGGCAAAGCACTGCGTTGAATACCGCCAATCAACACGCAATGCCTGAAATTCGGCGGAAAGTGGGGAAGTATCTTAACACTAGGTTCTCAAGTTTCCTCTGCCTACCATTCCATGTGCATGGATACAGCGTGAAGCTGAGAGTCAGAGAGACAAATACTCTATACACTATAAAAAGATACATGGCTTAGTGACTTTACGTGTGACCGTATGTGTAGGTTTGATTCTCACTCGGGGTAATGCATTTTTTTATTTCTTTTTTTGTGACGAGACTAGGCGACTTAACCAACCAACAAGACGACTTTAACCGACAAAAGACGTAGACCACTAATCATACAAATTCATTCCGACCTGAACGAAGAAAAGAGAGTCATGAGGTTCTCTTCACCTTTTCTGCAGTGCGGAAAGATTCACAAAGGGATATATGATTATCTAAAGGACAAATGACCCCAGGCATTGAACTAGCGAATAAGGGGAATAGATAGTGACCCTAACAGCTTAAACGGAAGTCATTTATTTATTTCCTTCTCAAAACATTTTAGCTCGTAATAACAATATTTGTTCTTATCATCTTTGTAAATGGGTACTACAATTTCCAATTAAAATAAATAGTAATTTTGTATTCTCGGACAAACAGAGTGGATTACTATATGGTTACAAGTTGAGAAATATATGCGGTAAAGCTGAGTAATGATGAATCATTCTGTAACCGGTCTCATGATTTTATTTTTTTGCCATTTAACTGTAAAGGTTCATTTCAACGATTGTAATAAGACGGCTTTTTATTATGTGACGTTTTATTGTTTAAATTATGTTAAAGCGGCGATTCAATATTTACACACATATTAAATCTTTCTTTATGATAATTCGAATAAGTGTAGATGAACAGAATAGTAGCAATTTAAAATATTTTGGAAAATTTCAAAAATACTTTGACGTTTTCCATCAGTAAAAACAAACAAATCATCGATCTAACTAAAACTAATTTACTAAGCTATTCATTTCTAAATGAGAATAAAAATAATGACATGGTTCACTAATATTTTGCTAATATTTTTAGTTTTAGTCAGTAATAGCAATATAAAAAATATTACAATTGAGTTACTCTGCAAAAGCAGCATATTCGTTTAGTATATATACAACAGCATGATAGTTGTAAATTTTCTATTTTATATAAAACTAGCTGTTACCCGCGACTTCGTCCGCGTTCACTATTTTGGTCATAGTGACTTACACATAAGAGATAGATATATGCTGTCGCGGACTTTTATTTAGAACTATTTGAGATAAATAATCCTACTAAAATAAATAGATCTTTGTGTAACTCCAACGATAAAAAAAAGTTTTTTTTAAAATCGGTTTTCCCATCTTCGAGTAATCTGAGGAACATACGTATTAAGAACCTTCTCCTTTTTTACAGTCGGTTAATAAAATGAGATGATAGTCAGATACAGATCTCCCAATTGCGTCATTATACGAAAAAACCGCATCAGTGCCTTTCAAATTTGAGGGTTGCCCTCGATTTCTCCAGGATTCCATCATCAGATCCTGATCTCCTTAGCATGGGACCAATTGTGAAATATACCCTCTCGAACAAAAAAGAATTTTGAAAATCGGTCCAACCATCTTCAAGTAATCGGGGAACATACATAAAAAACCTCCTTTTTTATGTCGGTTAAAATCCCTATAAATTTTAACTTATTATGTTATTCTGATATCAAAGCTATATTACTGCAAAGTTTCATGAAAATCCGTTCAGTAGTTTTTGCGTGAAAGAGTAACAAAAATACAAACTTTCGGATTTATAATATTAATAAGATTTTGACAGTTGACGTTTGATAATTTTGAGGCATGCGGCATACAGCGTGGAGCTATCCACACAAAACACTTTGTTCCCATTGCAACACTGTTGTTCCCCACTTTAAACTGAATTCTTGAGTGTTACGTTGTAGAAATTATCCTCGCGCTTGCGCACCTAGAATATTTCCGTTCCCTGTTTGGGAATAGAACCCACAGCCATCACAATTACAGAGAGATTATCTACCACTGTGCCATAACGGCCTCTTTACTCTTTACTTTAGAGGATAATATTTAAAAATTAACAGTAAGAATTTAAATTTCGGCAATTAAATTATACATTGGTATGATCAAATAAGTGTTAAATGTTTTATGGTCTTTTAAATTGAGATACGATGGTTTTAATGAAAGGGAGATCATAAAATATACCTTAAAATGCAATAACAAAGATTGTTATTGAATTTTGAAATTGCCGCAGATGTTACTATATATTATATTTTTTATTGTTTGAAATTTATCTTTACTTTACTTACGAGGCCAATCGTGGGCGCATGGACACAAGCGTGTTACTGCAAACGCGATAGGATGTGGGTTCGATCCCCACTCGAGAAAATCTAATATTTATTATTTTTATTCCTTCACTTTGGTAACAAGACAAAGCGCGGCGTTAAGTTAAGCGTCACTTAACACGTATCCCTTGGCCATTCGGCGAAAAGTGGAGAACGGTCGTGGAATGGAGTGTCTTAACACTAGGTTCCCTCTGAATACTCTGTCATGTGCAGGATACAGCGTAAGGCTAATAATACTACTAAACTAAAATGTTGGGTTCTACTTGTTATTCTCAAAAACTACTGATTTGATCTAAAAATCTTAAAATCTAATGCACTAGGAGGAGTATAATTTTATCACAACAATAATATTTAAATAAACATTTGTAACAAAAGTTATTTTAATAATTATAAGTACTCGCAATACTTAAGTAAATAATTTATATTCTGTTATCCTCACTCTGGAAACGAAGCAAAGCGCGGGGTTGAGTTCCGTGGTTCAACCCCAAGGCCCGCAGAATTCGGCGAAAAGTATTATAATTGGGACAAAGTGCTTTAACGTCGTTTCCCAAGTTACCTCTGGCTATCCCGCTATGCAGCGTTAAGCAAAAAACTAAAGAAAAACTCCGATAAGAAAAAATACGCGTGTTTCGTAGTATATATTCCTCAGAGAGAATGCCCTTTCAACAAATTAACACCTTACTTGACCCACTTTACTACATTTTTGCCAATATTCTACTTATATGAAAATACCGAGGAAAATGTATCAAAAATATTTTTGCTTCACACACATGGCAGGGTAGGGCAATGTGAACTTGGGAACCTATTGTTAAGACACTTCGTTCCGGTCCCCATTTTTAGCCGAATTAGAGGTATTGCGTGTTGATTGGCGGAACTCAACGCCGCGCTTTGGCTTGTTTACAAACAACAAATAACAACAAACGATGTGTCTTAATAATTAAAGCGTGAATTTACTTTAAATTAAACGCTATATATTTAAAACGCTTAATATAGAAGTATTTAATGAGATACGAGTAATTTGATAGCTCAACTTTGCACTCTGCTTGTTCCAAACACCAAAAAGAAACACTCAATACAGCATCGTTAAAATACAGTGGAATGAGCGTAGAGTAATTGAAAATGTTTGATTAAAATTTCGTTCGTATATATGGATGGTGCGAAAAACTTTTTCTTTTATGATCAATATTTCTCAGATTCACTCTATCCCGCATATGGCCGGGTAGCCAGACGGAACCTGGGATCTTAGTGTTAAGACCCAGTTTCCATTAAGACACTTCCATTTCCTTTTTTCCACTAAACTTTGTTGGCGTGAGGCGTTGTATTCTGAAATTTAAGGTTGCGCTTTGCCTTGTTGCCACAGCGTAAAAATGAAAATATTAGTATTTCAAATGTGCAAGTGGGAACCAAGCCCAAAAAAAAGAATAAAGGCAAAAAACATATGCTACTTTAATTTGCCACTAGAAAGAAAAATCTGAAATGTGATCTGATTTAAATACATATTTCCTGAAATTTCATTTAATAAAAAGTATATTAAGTAAATACTGATTACGATATTAAAAAGAGTAGATCCAGAAAAATCGCATTTATTTTTAAAATTTTGAATTCTTCTACTAATATACTACTAGGTTGGAAGAAATAATATGAAAATACAAATATTATTATATGTTTATACCATTTTATTTTCTCATTTTCAAATTTCAAATACTGTGTATGCATCACATATGTAAGACAAAGAACGCTCATATGAAAACAAATTTTCGTTTTTTTTTCTACATATCGCAGGGTACCTAGAGTACTTCCCACCCAATTTTCGACCAGAACAGGCAAATTATTAATAATAAATAAATATTATATATATACACGGCTAAACACGTTGAACAACAATACAATGAGATCTTTGGAATGTTCTGATTGGCCCCAATAATTAAATTCGTAATAAGCATTCCGCGGGAGCTGGTATTCACGGTGCCCTGGTTGGCATTCCACGGGTCCCTGAAATATGTAACTGAATCTGTCTATTATAGTTTATAGTATATATATGTTTTAGTACTTCCGTTTATAGGTAGGCGATTGGAAATCGAGTTAAGATACCCTTTTCGATACTTTAAGCTTACTTTTACTACTGAGCTTCACACTGAATCCCGCACACGGCAGGGAAGGTAGAGGGAACTTAAGACCCCAGTGTTAAGACACTCCGTTCCATTCCCCACTTTTTACCGAATTTAAGGCATTGCGCGTTGAGCGGCAAAATTCATCGTTGCTTTTTGCCTATAAGTCTACTAAAGGTAATCGTAAAGAGTGAAGAAATGAAGACTCAAGATGGGATATTTATTCGATTTTGGTTAGTAAAATGTGTATTTTATTGGACACCTAGCCAGAGTGAACCTAGCGTTAAGACTTTCCGTTCCCATGCTCTGCTTGATTTTCCAGACATTGCGTGTTGGGTAACGGAACTAAACGGCAATATACTGCTATTTATTCCTCCAAGTGGGATTGAACCTGTAAATGCATGGGTTACCATATAAACGCATACGAGCCGCTGTACCACGACAGACTCTTTTTTATAAAACTTGAAATCAGTAATAAAATTATAAATACGTGAAACTAAATATGTTATTAGTAAAACTGAGATAGTTTGATACATTTCCAGTAATTAACAGTACGATTAAACGATTCAGCGTTCAGTTCTAAGTTAATAGGAATTAGGCAGCTCGTTTTGAATATCGGAATACCTAATCGTCTATTTGGTGGAACTATGAGCTTTGCCTTATTACCAGAGCGAAGAAATAAAAATATTTAATATTTAATTGAAAATATTAAATATTTAATTTCCTTGAGTGGGGATCGAACCCACAACCTGCCGGTTACAGTCGCTTGTGCCGATGCGCCACGACAGGCCTCAATATTGTGCGTTAAGAAATTAAAATATTAAATGTTTCATTTATTCGAGTGGGTTCGAACCCATAACCTGTCGAGGCTTCAATCAAATCAAATTTTTTGCCCCTGCATCAAGAAAAGCCTCAAAAAATATTGTTTTCCTCCATTTTAATTTATATAATCCATATTTGTTTTACAACTTTTTTATTCTTACTTCCATAGGTTTTACGGCCTTTTGAAATTGTGACCAGCTGCGTTTACTTGTAAAGCTCTTATTATTGTTACTTCTACATATTTATTACTGAATGTATCATATGAAGAATGTTTTTAATAAAACACTTTGCTATTAGGACAATAACCATTTTTTGAGATTCCCACTCGAGCAAATAATTATTCTCATCTGCTTATTCTGGAAATAAGACAAAATGCGGCGTTGATATCTGCCACTAACCGCGCAATATCTCGTCAAAATGGAAAAAGTGTAAATCACGTTTTATTACTCATAAAAGTTGTATATGTAGATACTTTTTTAATGAGTGAAAGAAATAAACATACATGTAATAAAGGAACTGGTCGTTGTCTGTATATGGAATAATTAGAAGGCATTTACCAGACAGAGATTTTTAGAATTTTTGTCTATTTATCTATGCGTTGCTACACGTTAATCTGAGATTAGTATATAGTAATCTGAGATTAGTATATAGTAATCTGAGATTAGTATATAGTAATCTGAGATTAGTATATAGTAATCTGAGATTAGTATATAGTAATCTGAAATTAGTATATAGTAGTCACTCACTTATGATCAACTTCCTTCTTCAACTTAGTCCTTAAAATGTACTAATTCAGATGAACATACAAATAATTGTCTAGTTCAAGCAAGTGAAGCTGGAAACGAGAGGCTAGTCCTAAAATAAGTCTCTATATAATTACCTTTAAACCTGCCTACTTTCCAATATAAAAAAGTCCTTGTAATATAGTGGCAAACCTGCCTCATATTTTAAAATAACCCACATATTTTATTATATTATATTAATATTTATGCAAAACTGTACATCTGTTTACGCGGCAGCGCCACAGCAAACAACTTTGTATGTAAATTGAATTTAAAACAAAGGGTGACATGAATTTTGCGAGTGAAAATGTTAGAATACAATGTAATTATCATTATTTTTATAGAGACACTTCTAAAAAGCTTTTCATTGTCATGGTACCATATGTAATATTGTGGAGTGACGCCTTGCTATTCAACAAATTGTTTTTAGCTTTATGATATATCCCGCACATTGTAGGTTAAGAGCAATAAGCTAGGAACCTCAAATACAGACACTACATTAAGATACATACTAAGAAACTTTCGCTCCCTATGTTCCGCTGAATTCAGTTTCACGCTGTGGAGTGAACATTCATCACTAAATTTGGGAACTTAGTGTTAAGATAATGCGTTCCGTTCCCCATATTACGTAAAGCTTGAGGTATTGCGCGTTGAGTAACGGAACTCAACGCCGTGCTTTGCCTTGTTACCAGAACGAATAAATGAAAACATTCAATATTTAAATTGAAAATAATAAATATTACAATTCCTCTAGTGAGTTTCTAACCCAGAATCTGTCGCGCTTACACTTTGCCACTTCGCCGTAACAGGCCCAGACTTAATAAGAACCCTCATGCAAATTTAGAATTTCTAATAATTTTAATATTTCAGAACAATGTCATCTTCAACTGTCTCGAATTAGGCCTGACTTTACGGGCACAAGTGCGACTTTAAAAAGGACAGGTTGTGAATTCGATACCCACCCGAGGAAATGAAATTTTATGTTCGCATATCTCCACTGATAAAATGGCCTTTGCCTTATACCCAGAGTGCGGTCGGCTTTAAGTTCCGCTACTCAACAAACAATGACCAACTTTGGCGGAAAGTAAGGAGAGTAAAATCAGAAATTCTATGATTTAAACGAAAACGAAAAAAAGAAAACTTGTTAACACTTGCTATTTTTATTCGTGGTAGCCTAGGGCAGCTGCCTTAGCTTGCCTTCATCAAATCTGTCCTTAATTAAGGCATTAATCTAGTTAATACGTTTAAATATTAAAAGAACCCATCAGTTAATAAGATCTAATCTTTTTAAGCCAGTCGTGGCTCAGAGGCAAAAACTGGCGACTATATCCGAACAGGTTATGGGTTCAATTACCACTCGATAAAATCAGATATTTATTAATTTCACTGACTAGGCCCTGCTACAAAGGCAAAGGTCAGTTTTTGAGTACTTTTAAGTGATTCTATGCGTTCCATTTTATATTTTGTTTATAAATTTTAACAATTAACATTAATTGACCAAAGTAAGCAATTGGGAGGGTAGGTAGGTAGGCAGTCCATTTTGCTCCTCGTCACTTTTATGTTCATTACTAGAACTTTTTATAATGGTGACGAGACAGAATGTATAAAATGTCCATCGCTACCTAAGTGTTTCAAATTTTGTTTATAAATAAAGTTCTATAGTTTACTCCATCGTAAGTAACCACTAAATCGTGGCAGTTGTCCTGTCGAAAGTTTATGCTATTAACCGTTCAATTTATTATAATTTCACAATTGTTCGACACTAATCTTTAAATGCTTTCATGTTTTAAAAATATTAATAAAGATAATATCCATACATTTAAAACTAAAGTTTAAACCAATACAATAAAACGTTCGTCGAACGAACTTTATATTAATATTACCTATTTTTATGTTAATCGATTTATACAATACAAATACTGAATGTTAAGAAAAATTTACAACAATGAAGGTGTAAAATAATGGCATCGAAGATCGATTACATGGCTTGCGGCACCCCGAAATCGAGCACTATCCACATAGGTCCTGAACCAGCCGTTACATCGGAAAAGTCAGGTATCTCGGATCCGTTATACATGAACCTGGAGGCTGGATAAGCGTTGCCTGCTGAAAGTGGCGAGAGGTCACTAGTGTGTCTGCGGACGCATAGTACCGTCCAAGCTCAAGGGGCTAATATACAAGAGCATCATCCGACCAATTATTTTATACGACAATTAATGCTGGCCAGTTTCATAAAGTAATATAGGACATAATAAATACCAAAAATATTTTATATCTCTTATCTTTGAGTGGTGATCGAACCTTGTCGTGTTTACAGTCACGAGCTTGTTCCCTAGTGTATAACTATTTACTAAAACTATATTTAAAAAAATTACATGAAAACCGTGTCTAAAGCATGTTGGACACTCTCAACAAGGGTTGCAAACGTAAATTTTTGATGAAAGCACAACTGGTGCTTACGAAACCTAGCCATAATAAAGAAAGAGAACATAACTTTGTATGTGTTTTACTAGCTCTAAGTTTGTTTGTAAGTAATTACTTTTCTTCAGCTTCACGTTATATCCAGTATATTTTAGGATACGCAGAGGGAACCCAACTTTAAGATAATTGGTTCTCCACTTCTCGTCAAATTTGTGGCATTGAGCATTGAATGGCAGTATTCAACGCCGTTTTCCCTTGATACCAGAGCAAAGAAATTAAAATATTAAATGTTTAATCTGAAAATATTTTATTTCTTAGAGTGCGGGTCGAGCCCACGAATTTTACTGTTGCAGGCTTGCCTCTGTGCGAAGACCGGCCTCAATTACAAATATTAATTTGTTGAATTTTCTGAGATAAGCCTGAGAATTAATTAATTAATTTAATAGAGATATAAAAAATACATGTAACATTTTATGTAATAAAAATTAGTGTTACGGATAACTTCTGTTACGAATATCAGTTACATATATGTACAGAATTCACGAAATATTCCTGCGATTAACTGGGATAAAAATGTATAATTACAAAATTACAATTAAATTAAAGAATAAACTAGGCTTAAATAAATTAAAAATACAATCAAATTAAATTAAACCTTGTGATTAAAAACAGAACTTACGATTAAAAATTACAATTAGATTTAAATTAAAAGTTACAATAAAAATTACAAATCAAAATAAAACAATTAATTATTCATATAGTACATGTAACACTACGGACAACTTCTGTTACGAATATCAATTACAGATATGTACAGCATTCATGAAATATTCCTGCGATTAACAGTAATAAAAATATATAATTTCAAAATTACAATTAAATCAAAGAATAAACTAGGGTTAAATCAATTAAACAATTATACAATCAAATTAAATTAAACCTAATGATTAAAAACGGAACTTACGTTTAAAAATTACGATTAAATTAAAAATAATAATTACAATAAAAATGACAAATTAAAATCAAAACAATTACATAATTACTCATATAGTTCAATTGGAATAAAAAAATCGCAAATATGAGAATTACTAAACTTTTTTTCTTTTGTTTTTACTGTAAATTCTCATATCTTTCCATTTGGCCATTTCCATGAACCAAAGTCTATATCAACGCAATGGGTACTTTACGCTGATATAAGTTTTTGAAAATGTCAAAATATCGTGAGTCCGTGGACTTCGATATTTGGTATATTTTCAGCTTGGCTCCTCGACACGTTCTTGAGAAAGTAGAAAGACAAAAAAGTTAGCCTATGAAGGTTTAAGGTTTTCTTATAAAATGTCCAAAAAGCAGAGAACTAATTTCTACAAAGAAGTTATCTTATGAAAGTTACACTTTTACCTTTTATAATCTTTAAAAAGCAGAGTGATGTATCACTAATTTCTGCACAGGAGTTATCTTATGAAGATTAAACTTATATTTTAAAAAATCTTTAAAAAGCTGAGTGATATATCGCTTATTTCTTTAACTGAAAAACGACAGCTGAACACTGAAAATTAAAAAATAGAAGGTGTTACCAAAATATTAGATAATCATTATCATTATTAAAATTTAAACCAGATCCAACCGCGCCTCCCAATTTACAATCTCCGTTTACCCTCGTTTTAACATAATACAATAATTTAACAAGCTTAAGAAAGCTTTCGAGGATTTTCGTTCAGGAAATAAAACATAATGCTTCGAGACGAAATGCTTTGGAAGTATTACGAGCAATTTGCATTTTACTGTATATTGTAGGTACTTTGCGAAATGATTATTTCATAATGTATAACTG
>DWMZ01005143.1:0-11168 GCA_018249855.1 Eueides tales michaeli | reverse complement strand
GTATATTTTTTATATAAGAATTTCGACGGATCTTGGTGAGAACGAATGCCTTAGTTGGTCAGAAAGCTTGGACGGTTTCCAAGAGGCGCGGGTTCAAATCCTGCTTCGTTCAAATTTTTATACGTCTTTAAAAATTTAGTAAAAATAAATTATATATTTTTTAATCTGTCGTAGCGTAGGCATAAGCAGTTGACATTAAACGCGATAGGTTGTGAGTTTGATTCCTACTCGGGGAAATAATATATTTAATTTTTTTGTTTCCTCGCTCAAAAAACGAGGCAAATCGCGGCGTTGGAGCAAAATCTCGATAATTCAACGTAAAGTGTCTCATCACTAGTTCTCAGGTTCCCAGGTTCCCTCAGCCTTCCCTGATGTGTGGGAGATGTAGCGTGAAGCTAACAAAAATAAATGTTAACATGTGATTCAATACCTCATATTGAATGTAAGGCAAGACCGATCCACCTTGATACACATACTTGTGATGTTAGAGACCTTCTCTGAATGCTTGTATTGAAAACTACATAGAAAGCTATATATATATATATATATATATATATATATATATATATATATATATATATATATATATATATATATATATATATATATATATATATATATATATATACATATATATACCGCCATATATAATATTGTACCGCTGTTCCACGATAGGCAATGAAAAAAACATACAATCAATATGAGAACCTCCTTCTTTTTGAAGTCGGTTATTGACATAAGTCGAAATTCCTTTTAGATTTTAATTTAAATATTTACACGAATATCAACTAGAAAGTGAACGCTGGTCGTTAACATGAAAATTATGCTGGTCTTGGTTTCTTATCTCCATAATATAATAATTACTAAGTTAATGAATAAATAATGACTGTAAATGATACAGTACTGACTGTAAATGAGATGCGGGTTCGATCCCACTTGAGGTAAAGAAATATTTTTCATCGCTCAGTTGACGTAGCAAAGTGCGGTATAAAATTCCACTACTCAATATACAGTATCTTCTGACTTCAGCGGAAAGTGAAGAACGAAATTATTTCATAAAGAACGGCATATCGTAACACTTGGTTCCCAGGTTCCCTATGCCTTCCTTTGGAGTGCGTTATAATGTGAAAAAAAAGATTGTATGCTCAGATAAGTAGAAAAGTTACCGCAATCTACTCAAGTATGCGAGACATATCTCGAGACACATCTTGTGAAATTTACAAATAAAACGCGATCAAATTGACAGTGTTTCGTTTTCGCAACATTTACCACACATATACATGTCAGGGTAGGCCGAGGGAACTTAGGAACGTAGTGTTAAGACACTGCGTTACCAAAAAGACACTATTAGAGCGGTGTACTTCCTAAAATATTAAGAATTTCATTATCTCGAGAGAGGATCGAATCCACAACCTGTCACGCTTACAGTCACACGCTTGTGCCGCTGCGCCACCTCAGGCCTCATATCTATAAAGCTAAACTAGCAAACTTTCTCCTAAAATTAGTTAACAGTTTATATTATATATATTTTTATTTATTAGGATTCCGTAATTTAAAAAAAAATATAAATAATATAAAATAATAATGACACTTGTCATGGCGTAGTGGCATAAGCGTGTGACTGTAACCGACAGGTTGTGGGTTCGATCCCCACTCGAAGAAATGAAATATTAAATATTTCCAATTTAAATATTTTCATTTTTTCGCCATGATAACAAGGTAAAACGCGGCGTTGAGTTCCGCCACTCAACACGCAATGCCTCAAATTCGGCGGAAAGTGGGGAACGGAAGCGGAACGGAGTGTCTCAACACTAGGTTCCCAAGTTCCCTCCGCCTACCCTGCCATGTGCGGTATACAGCGTGAAGGTAATAAATAAAATATACATCCATATTTTTGGAAGTTTGGTTAAACAATATCATGGCCATCACAGGTATTTATCACTGAATAAAAAAAAAATTATCACTATCACTGTCTGTAAAACACTATCATCATATAAATCAGTACGTGAGTGATGGTACAGGTCTTGGCTCATCGACTTCAGTTCAGCTGTTATTTATAAGACTTATTTCGTTTAAACGATATATTGCAGTTTGCAAGCAAAGTGATACAAGTACATATTGTGAATATAAATAGCAACATTATATTATTGAGTTTTGCTTTGAGTTGCTTCAGTGAAGTGTAGAAATGTACTAGTCACTCGCTCACGGCTTCGCCCGCTTGTGCTTATGATTATTTATTTGCTAATCTGAAAACTTTCATACACTGACATTTAAAGTTACAGCCAATTCAATAAGATATTTTGTGGCAATTTTATTGAAACAAGACTTCTTTATTTATAAACAAATGTAAGTAAAACGAACTTATGTGTAAACAAAATTTCCACAAAATACAATATCTACCGTTTTTGAGATTAATCAACAAACGTGCAGACAAACAGATGTATAGACAGACCGACAAACAGCCAAAGATTAATCTTTTATATTTGTAAATCTTTCAAAACATTTTTTTCTCTTATATATATATATATATATATATATATATATATATATATATATATATATATATATATATATATATATATATATATATATATATATATATATATATTTTCTCTGAGATGTTATTAGATTAATAAAACGCAGCGTTTAGTTCCGCCATACAATACACAATGATTTAATTCCGTAGTAAGTGGGGAACGGTGTGCTTAACGGTTCCTCTGTTGGGAACAAAGGGTTATACGGAACCCCCAAATAAAATATCAATTCGGACTTAACTTTATTTACTAACCAAGAATTGAGCACACAAACAGTCAGAGAAGTAAAATTTACAAACAAAACAATTAATGTAACGGTAGTCCCATCACGAATGAACCTATAACCTCTTGGCGGACAAATGTTCACACGGTGCCAAGTCGGTCAAGTGATCTGTACGCGTGTAGCGGGGAGGGCAGAGGGAACCTGGGTACCTAATGTGGCACTCCGTTAAAGAACGGGCACATGAAGGTGATGATGATGATGATTATTTTAAACTCACTGTATATGTTATGTCTGTATATTTAGAATATTTTAAGTAAATATAGTATATTGAGATCGTTTTCTATAAATTCGATAGTTATGGATTTGAATCCCAGTTGGGGAAATATTTTTTTACTTCTCGGCTAGACAAAGTGCGATGTTGTTTTATTACGCTATAATATCTGAATTTTGGACGAAATTTCTTAACAAGAAAGTATTGTAAAAACTTCTAACCTTGTACATCTAAACAGACTTCCAATAAATACTTGATAGACGCCAATAAGATATGATTAATATGAATATATGTATATATTTCATAACAAAACCTGAACATTAAAAATAAAATTGTACCTTTACTGTAAAAACATCGGAATTCATCTCCGTAGTTTTATTTATAATAAGGCAAAAGTGCGGCGTTGAGTTCCGTCACTCAACACACAATGCCTCAAATTCGGCGGAAAGTGGGAAGTGGAACGGAGTGTCTTAACTCTAGGTTCCCAAGTTCCCTCTGCCCACCCTGCCATGTGCGGGATACAGCGTGAAACTGAGAGAGTAGTTTTACTTATTTTCTTAAGTTATTTTAAATTTCGGAGCTCAACACTGCGTCTTACTAACTCATATTAAAAAAAATAATAATATGCAAATGAACCTGTGACCTCTTACCAACAACATACATCCAAGTGTGTCGAATATTTCCATATTGCGTACATTGAGTTAGCGTAAACTAGATCTTGACCACTTTCTTCTTTCTTTTTAAACAATTCTGCGTGCTTTCGTTTTCAAATATTAGCATATTAGTGAGAAGAATGTAGGGCTTTAGGAGTTTTTGTGCTTAATTCTGCTTATTTAATAGGTATTTTAATTTAGGTATATTTGTGGTGGTCTTTACAGAAGGTTCCTAGGTTCCCTTTACACTCTCCTATGTACGGGATTTAGTTTCAAGCTAAAAAAATAAATATTATTGACTTTGGTTTTATTTAGCTTGACTTCAAAAATGGTTCCACAATAGTACAATAGTGAATATATTATCAAATGTACGGTAGAATGCGTTTGTGGTGTGTGTTGATTGTATGCAAGTTTTATTATATATTTAAAAAAACAAAACTATAACGTGCCATTTTTTACTATATAATTTTTTTTTAGAAATCCTATATCAAAATATGTAGTTTAAATTCTTGTAGCTCTCATATCGCTAATATAATTTCATACAATATAACTAAGGACTACCGCGATAAAGAAACATTCATTTCTATTAATTCAGGAGTTATGATGGCACAGACACACAAACAGATCAAACTCATAACACCCCACATTTATGTCGGAATCAAAAAAGAAACTATTTTTATCATCCTCCTCAGCTTCACGCTGGCAAGGCAGGTTAGACAGAGGGAACTTGGGAACCTAGTGTTAAGACACTCCGTTCCACTTCCGTCCCCCACTTTCCGCCGAATTTGATTGCGTGATGAGTGGCGTAACTCAAGTCCGCGCTTTTGCTTCATTTTCAGAGTGAAGAAATATAACATTAAATCTTTAAATTGAAAATATGAAATATTTAATATCCTCGACTGGGGATCGAGCCCAGAACCTGTCGGTTACAGTCACACGCTTGTGCCGCTGCGCCACGACAGGCCTTTTATTATCACGTATAAGTAAACCTACAGAGTAAAGTCGCCAGGAAGTAGTTTTTCACATGTCATCAAAGATTACATAGTAAGTGTGACGTAACCGGAAGTAGCTTGCGTAAGTCATTAAAGTATATGATATATATGACAAAAAAATATTATATCATACTAGCGTCTCGTTTGCGGCTTCGCCTGCTTAAACTACACAATTATTTACTTTCTAATGTAGCAATTATATCAAACAAAATATTTTATATTGATACACCTTTTTTATTTATAAGCTGATTGAAATAAATTAAACTCTTAAATTTGAGGTAATTACTCCAAAATACTATAGTATAAATAGAATTTAAATTGATCAAGGAATTTTAAATATAAGGGTGAATAAACACAAAAACACGCAGACACCAGGGTTCTATGACATTAATAAATGCCCCCAATAACAAATTGTCATATATCTTGCAAGTACAGTACAGACAGCGATCTGTATATTAAAAAAATATATATATATACAAAAAATATCTGCCTATATGATAATATAGGCAGAGGAAACTGAGGGCTACTGTTAAATTCAAAGGCAGTCCTGCTGAGAAGAGCCGGCAAGAAACTCAACAGTTGCATTATATTGGTATTCCGCATCATGTGCAATACACATTAGTTCTAAACATTTTTATCCTGTAAATATTCTTGGACAAAAAATATTTTTTTTGTTAACATTGTTCTATTTCACCTTATGTGATACTACTTATTTCGATACGATACGACACGGGCGACGCCGCAGGTAAATGCTAGTTAACTTGTATTTTTAAATATTTAAACCAAAAAACAACATTTACAACAAGGAAGCATCGAATCTGCGATCGTTTCGCAAATTAACGTTAGACACGCGATTTTCCACAACTTTCTACTAAGATTTTGTAGAATAAATATAAAAAAAACAAATAATAATCTCAGTGAAGCAAATAAAAAGTCAACCGCAGCTCTTGTTTGTCGGACACCGACGCCAAGTGACGACACTTTCTAACTTGCTGACACCATGTTAGTGTAATTTACACGTTTTTCTACATACTAATTTGGAAAATATTACATTACTAGCGACCAGCTCGCGACTTCGCTCGCTTATATTGCACTACTTTATTTACTTTCTAAATAATATATATACATTAAAAACTAAAATTTCAGTTAGATGAGCAAAAAATTTTGCCAACCTTATAATATAGTAAATTGGTGTAACTTTTTTATTTTTCAAAGAAATCAAATAAAACCAACACTATATGTTAATTAACAAACAGACTGACAAACATTTTAAAAATCACTAATTTTGGGTCACTAATAAAAGTCACTAATATCTTCCTTGTACAGACAGCGATCAGTTACATATTTATTATAAGTATAGACATATGATAGATTTCTCTTTATTTTTCATCTTGTTTGACTGTAAAAGGGAGAGTTCGTGGTTATATTTTAACTTGGGGAAGTTAATTAATTAGTGAGGCCTGTCGTGACGCAGCAGCACAAGCGTGTGGCTGTAACCGACAGGTTCTGGGTTCGATCCCCACTCGAGGAAATGAAATATTTAATATTTTCAATTTAAATATTTAATGTTTCATTTCTTCGCTCTGGTAATAAGGCAAAACGCGGAGTTGAGTTCCGCCACTCAACACGCAATGCCTCAAATTCCGCGGAAAGTGGGGAACGGAGTGTCTTAACACTAGGTTCCCGGGTTCCCTCGGCCTACCCTGCCTTGTGCGGGATGCAATATGATTGTCTTAATTAATAATACGTTGACACTGCTTAGTTGCCTCTTTACTTTCCGGCGAATTCACGTGGCGCTGCGTGTTCAGTGTTCAGTAACTCAAAATCCTGCTTAGCCTCATTACCAGAGAAAAAAAGTAGAACTATTTATTTAATACATTTTAGATACAACTTGTGTAACAGGTGATATTGGTAACATCATTTTTTATATATATTTTCATTCTGTACCCCGCACATGGCAGGGCAGGCAGAGGGAACTTGGGAACCTGATACTAAATTTAAAAAAGGTATAAAAATTTGAACGAAGCAGGATTTGAACCCGCGCCTCTTGGAAACCGTCCAAGCGCTCTGACCACTCATCGCGCACTCGAAATTCTTATACGCTTATTACAAATTCAAATTTTTGTACTTTTTAAATTTAGTATTTTTCTTTCCTAAGTGTGGAATGACACTTTAAAAATAGTAAAAATATTGGGGACCTAATGTTAAGACACTTCGCTCCGTTACCAACTTTACGCCTAATTTGAAGTATTGAGTGTTGAGCAGCGGAACTCAACGCCGCGCGTTACCTTGTTATTGAAGCGAAGAAATGAAAATATAAAATATTTTATGTCCTCGAGCGGGCATCGAACCCTCAACCAGGCCTCAAACACATTATCGAAGTATAGACTTGCGAAATCATATCGCATGCCTAAGTATTTCATAATCAAAATACCAGCTACATATACACATACATACATACTTGAGCATATATTAAAACTGAAAAGCCATCGGCCGTGACATACCGGAGGTGCTTCCAGTATACAATTTATAAATTACTATGGAAAATCGCGCGGCTTCGCCTGCTTACACTGTACAAATATTAATTGAAGTAAGAGAAGACGTTATATTTTTTTCTTTTTGCTTATCATCCCGATTATCGCAGCAGGAAGAAAGAGAGGGAGAGAGATTCATAGTGTTAAGACACTCCGTTTTCACGTTTCACTCAATTTTCTTCGCATTTGTGAACGCCGGACGCTGTGCCAGTTCACATATTATTATTTTAGATAATGTATTTGTGCTTATGTCGCAAGGGGGTACAAATGTGGTACTGTATACGAAATGGCTGGACAGGTGCGGGTTCAATTTCCACTTGATATATAATTTTTATATAATTTCTATATATATTATATATAATTTCTTAACACTCGTAACGCATGGATTTGAATTTAGCTATTCAATATGAAATCCCAAAAAAATAAGCACAAAGTGGAGAACGAAGTTTTAATATAAGGTTCCTAAGTTCCCTCTGCCTTCTTTGTTATTTGTATCTAACACACAACAGGGAAGGCAGAGGGAACCTTTTTCTTTGGTCATGTAAAAAAAGTCAATAAGATATATAAGTTTAAGCGGGCGAAGCCGCGTACGGGTCGCTTGTAATTCATAAGTTGATACACTTTATATTACTGAGATCAATCAAGTTTCCACTACTTCAATAATTTCCCATAATTCAGGTTAAATATGAGTAAAAAGCGCAAAAACAGGTGTACAACCACAGTAACTGTTAAGGCGCTTTCGAAAGTTAATCTCATTTTGACTGAATACATTTTTTAGTTTCACGCTGTATACCGATATAATAGAGAAGAGAGATGAAACAAAGTGTTGAGACACTCCGTTTATCACTACCTCATCTTCTAGCTCTTAAATTATCGATTTCCATAAAACATATGTAGATAAAATATGGCTTTCAGGAGATACGGGCCACAGACAGACACCCTCTTTTTGCGTTAGTTATAAAAAAAAGATTGCAATCTATCGGCGTTAAGTTCCGTCACTTAACCGTTCACTAAACTTAGTCATAACGGAGTGTTTCAACACTTTTCACGTTTCTCTCTGATTACCTGATTGGATCCCAGGTTTCCGATAACTACACTGCTATGCACTGCTATATAATATAGACTTATTTAATTCTATTTTTAGCTAGAAATATTTGTACATGTCTATTATATTGAGCGTCCTTGACATTTTTACTGGTTGCGCAACCGAGCATGGGTTCTAGTGTTTTACAGGTGCGACGAATTGTCATATAAATAAAATATTGCACAATATCGACTATTGCGCAAAACTAACACGAAATACCAATATGTATATATTACGACGAGGCCAGTGGCGCAGCAGCACAAGCGTGTGACTGTAACCGACAGGTTCTGGGTTCGATCCCCAGTCGAGGAAATGAAATATTTAATATTTTCAAATTAAATATTTTATGTTTTTATTCGCTCTGGCAACAAGGCAAGGCGTTGAGTTACGTCATTTAAACTTAAAGTGGGGAATGTAGTATGTGAAGCTGAATTATACTTACATACAAATACATTATTCTTTTTAAATATTTGGTAACGACAGACAAAGCACGGCGTTGTGTACCGCCACTGACCGCTGTAATTGCACTTTTAGCCAAATTCTTAAGGTGTTACGTGTTTATTTGCGGGACATAACGCCGCCGTTACTATATTACTATAATTATTTTAAATTGCACACTATTCATTACTTTCATAAAACAATCATAACATAATTTGCAAAGGAATTTCTTAGTTCAAAACCAATTGGGCCTTGCCTAACTTCGCAGAAGTAAATAAAGCGTTTCGGTTGCCGTGGGAACTGAGAACAGGTTGAGCAAGAAACAGGTGTTCCGCCGGTATTTGCTGTTGTACTATGATTAATGTTTAACTAAATTCAATTTAGATTATTTGCTTATTTTAAAGATTAAAATGCAGTTTAAATGAAAGGCCTGTCGTGGCGCAGCGGCATAAGCGTGTGACTGTAACCGACAGGTTGTGGGTTCGATCCCCACTCAAGGAAATGAAATATTTAATATTTTCAATTTAAATATTCAATGTTTTTATTTCTTCGCTCTGGTCAAAGGCAAAAAGTGCGGCGTTGAGTTCCGCCACTCAACACGCAATGTCTCAAATTCGGTGGAGAGTGGGGAACGGAAGTGAAACGGAGTATCACTGGGTTTCCAAGTTCCCTCTGGATGAAAAATCGTGGATTGTGGGTTGAAATACGTTTGATGGTCATATTTTGTTTAGTTTTATGCTAGGCAGAGGTAACTTGAGGACGTAATGTTAAGACCCAATTTCCGCTGAATTTTGAGGTATTGCGTGTTGAATGGTGGAGTTCAACGCCGCGCTTTTCCTTCGATAACAGAGGTAAGATTAAAATTTTGAATATATTTGCTAATACATATATCCAAATTACATAGTTACTTAAGAGCTAAATGCAAAGGCTTTTAAAGAAACTACTGACCAGATTTCGTTAGAATTTTACAGTAACATAGTTCATATAACAGAATAAGACATAACTATATGTCATAAATTTGTAATTGATCACTATCCCTAAATAGTGTTAAATGTTTGCCTTCTTGACTATGCGTTTGTACGCGCTAATCTCAGAAACGGCTAACCAGATTTGAGGACAGATATATATAAATATATATATATATATATATATATATATATATATATATATATATATATATATATATATATATATATATATATATATATATATATATATATATATATATATATATATCCTTCACTCAACATTTATTGTTTGTTTTATTTAAACCGGTTAGGAAAAGTTATAATAATAATAATAGCCTTTTATTCCAAACATAACACACAGTTTTTACACACATTTTCCATTAGACATTTCTTTTTTTTTTTTTTAAAGTAAACGAAAAGTTACGTGAACTTAAAATATTCAGTTCAGCAAAATTGCTAGATTGATTTTTTCTATGAATTTAGCTGTTATTTTAGTTGTCAATGTACAGCTACTGTCTTAAAAGTGCGGGCGAAGCCGTAAACGCTAGTTTGAAACATAATAATAAGTATAAGCGGACGAAGCCACGCATGAGTCTAGTTCTCTCATAAGGACTCATTTTATAGAACGTGATTATTAGACTCGTATGTGGCCTGAATACCCGATGTTACTGCCCAGATGTATGTAAACTACGTACTTGAACTTTTAGTTCATATAACTCATTTGATACCCTAAACAGTGGGTAAACTACTGATATCTATATAAATATTTTATTTCCAGCTTCACGATATCCCACACATGGCGGGGTAGACAGAGGGAACTTGGGAACCTAAATACGACGCTGCGTTCCATTCTCCACTTTCCGCCGAATTTGAGGCATGGCGTATCGAGTGGCGGAGATCTACGCCGCACTACTTTGTTTATTACCAGAGCGAACAAATAAACACATTGCATATTCTATTTGAAAATATTAAATATTTCATTTTCTCGAGTGGGGATCGAACCTACAACCTGTCGGTTAGAGAGGACAGGCTTCTTCATATACTAATATGATAGTCTATAACAATAATAATGTCGTAAAACCGAAAAAAAATTTGGTTGGACGCGACAATCTCAGGAACTACTTTGATAAATATCACCATTTTTCGACATAGCAAGGTAATTGGGAACCTAATTTTAAGACATTCTGTTCCCATTAAGACATTTCCATTCCTCACTCTCCGCCTTGTTCTGAAGACATTGTGTCTAAGTGGCGGAACTCAACGCCGCCATTTATTTTTATATATTTTTTTAATTATTATAAATATAAAATGCAACTAGTATTAATAAAGAAAGAAACCACTTCAATACGCAAAATAAACTGCACTTATACTAAAATGGTACAAAACGACAGGATATTTGGCAAATGCGATCGGCGTTAGCGCGGTGTTCTAGAATGTGGGGCGAGCAGCAGGTGAAAGGGACGGCCCTAGA
>DWMZ01005142.1:0-11169 GCA_018249855.1 Eueides tales michaeli | reverse complement strand
GCTTGAAATTCAAACTTGTAATTCACATGTTGAATTTCAACCAAACATTTTTTTTAATAATTTCTTTATTTCACGTGTCACGCGGTCAAAAATTTTCACTATCAATAAACAGAAAAAATGCAGGTAACATGCAAAATAATAAATATGAAAAGGTAAAATATATGCACAAAGTCACGAGTTAGCTTACAGGTATACGAGCATATCCACTTTTAAATCTGTTATCTTCTGTATGTAAATGATATGAAAAATAATACTGTTTTTGTAGGTAATTGGATGGGTTTCTATTATGAAATTAGTGAACAATAGATACTTAAGCAATAGCACAGCCATATTACTTACATTCTTGATGTTCCTATGGATTTTAGGAGCAATTTCTCAATGTTCTTTCTCACTAGCTGCTAAAATTCACTGTAGTTTTACGTATCATCTAATTTAACATCATCTTTTATAACCAAATAAAACTAGAATGTTTCTAAAGCATATCAATAGATATTTATTTCTATCTCTAAACTTAACAAGTTAATAATATACGAGTATATAAAGAAAAAATTGCCAAGATTTTAAGCTGCTATAAGTGCCTCAAATATGGTAAAGAACTTTTATAATTGGCTTCTGATGTAATCTGCGAAATCAGAAATTTTGAGAAGATAATATTTAAAATGAACGGCAATGTTTGTATAAGCTTTTCTAAAAAATAAGAGTTTAAAGCATTAACTACTTTGTCGTTCTAAGCCAAAACTTCAGTAGATTAGTCATTTTTCATTTCATCTTTACACTGTTCCCCGCAACAGAACAGAAATACGATGTATCCGCACATGGTAGGGTAGGCAGAGGAAACTCAAAAACTCGCTCCGTTCCTAACTTTCCGCCGAATTTGAGCCATTGCATATTGAGCAACGCTGCGCTTTACCTTCTTACCAGAGTGAAGAAACTAAATATTTCATTTGTAAATATTAAATATTTCACTTCCTCAAGTGAGGATCGAATCTACCACCTGTCATTACAGCGTTACCCTGTGCCATGAGAGACTTCAAAAAAGTAGGTTGTAATAAGTCTTTTTCTAAGCTATCTATCTAAGATAATACTGAATCAATATTAAACTCGTAAATAACAAGAACTTAAAATGGTAGGATCTTCGATTTTTGCAATTATTACACATTTAAAATTGGTATGATTAAGTATATATTATATGACTACCTTCTTTTCATACATAAATATGTATGAAACGGAAAGTCACCTTAAGACGCAAAAGACGTCATACATATATTAAATAATTATATTATTATATAAAAACTAAGTATATTGCAAATAAATTATTCTTCCTAGAACTTACTATTGACGTGTAATTATCGTATTGATGGAGACGTTAAGGAAATCACTTATCTCTTTTTCCTCGTTGCTTCATTCAATAGTAAACATGGTGCAGGTGTTTCTACTTATTAATAGGATTCTCAAATATTATTTTATGCTTCCCACTGTATCCCACTCATAGCAGTTTAGGGAACCTGGGAACCTAAAATGAGAATAGTGAGTTACCAGAGCGAAAAAATAGAAATGTAAAAATATTTTTTTATTTCCAGTGGCATATGCTTACAGTAACATGCTTTTGCACCTGCACAAAGACAAATCCTGATTAATTATTGTATGTATGTCATAAGCAATTTAAAGGCGTTTTAAATCTTACCATTCAACACGCAATATCTCAAAGAGTATCTGTAAGGGCCGGAACGGAGTGTCTTGACACTAGGTTCCCTCTAACTTTACCGTCTTAGTTGGTACTTAAGTTTGTGGACGTCTTTACGAATATGTGGTTTGCAAATAGTTTTTAGAATTCTACCTCAATATAATTGCAAAATAAATAAAATATATCGTATAATATTTTACCATTTTTGTTCTACTAAGAAACATGTTGTAATGGATGATCAATCACATTATGTTTGTGATAGTATCTTAAAAATCAATGAACAGCGGCTGCACGTACGATAAAGTATGACTTATTGTCACGTTCCGTCTGAAAGAGGAAGCGCGTGTAAGAAGAGAACTTATAGGCGAGAGCGTAAAAGAGCTAAGCGTCCGGCTTATTAACTTGAAGTGGGGATCGAACCCACAACCCGTCACTTACAGTCGCACGCTTGTGCCTCTGCGGAACGATAGGTGAAAAAAGATTAAATTATATTAAAGCCTCTATAAACGTAAATAATAATCAGAAACTAGTAAGATTTTAGGAAATACATTTACTCAAAACATACTACTTTCCTGTTTTTTAAAAAATCCCTTACGTAAACACATTTTCTAGCGCACAATCTCTTCCAAATTCTCGGAAAGCTAATCGAATGCTTTGCCTAAATCGATTTATGGCCGAATATTCCGTGAAATGAACGTCACAGCCCTAATTCCAAGTAACTGGAAGCTGTAGGGGCGGGACGTGACGTCAATACGATAGAGTATTACTCAGCGATCATCTCAATTATATAAAAATAGGATGTATCTAAAAATAGTGTGTAACATGGGGTCATGTGCCATGTACGCGTTACACTGTTTGATGCAGGGCTTTTCAAATGTTACTGCGGAGGAAAATTGCATTATAATATTTCTGTTCATTTTTATTTTTATTTTGTAACAAAATATATATTGATTATATATATCATGTTTGTTTACATATTAATCTTTTTTAAGGATTAATTTAGGTTATTGTATTAAAAACAAGCTAAGATCTGCCGCTGACACGCAATAAAGATCAAAGTAGCAATTTTAAAAAATGCTGCGTGTAGGCAAGAAAAACACTTTTCTGTATTTCATATTGAATGTTATTTAATAAGATTTTTTAATCAAAGTATTTTATATTATACTAAAACATATATTTATAAAACACATTTTTAAGACATTGTTTATATATATATATATATATATATACAATGTGCAAGTTTTAATTATTTTTAGAAAATTTAATATGACTTGACAACAACTGACAAACGTGAGGAAGTGCGAAATAAACTTCTCTTGCAACCATATCCCGATTAGTGAATCAGGCCGTAGTTTAAACAGTGTTCTATAAAAAGCAGATCGTTATTTATATATAATAAGACGCAATATTTTCTCTTTTTGTTTAAATTATGTATGAAATTTTATTAAAATATAACATTAATTTAAAAAAATATATATAACAACTAAAGATTTTAGCTTGAGAAGAGAGTTGATTTCAAATTGAAACAGTGAAAAGATTAGAAAAAGTGAGTAATTCAAACGTCTATTTATTACTTGCCTAAAACTATAAATATTTTTACTATTTTTAAAGTGTTATTCCACACTTAGGAAAGAAAAATGCTAAATTTAAAAACGTATATAAATTTGGACGAAGCAGTATTTGAACCTGCGCCTCTTGAAAACCGTTCCAGCGCTCTGACCACTAAGCCATCCGTCCTCACTAAGCTCCGTCGAAACTTTTATACGCTTGTTACAACTTATTTATGTTGCTAGCATCTCTATAGGGAGATTTTTACAAATCTACCGCTATCTATCGCTACCCAAAGATAATTAGAATTATCGTTTGGCAAGAGAGAATGCTGTTTATTAAATATTTTTACTATTTTTAAAGTGTTATTCCACTCTTACGAAAGAAAGAGGCGCAGGTTCAAATCCTGCTTCGTCCAAATTTTTATACGTTTTTAAATTTAGTATTTAAAATTATAAATATTTATGTATAAGATCACGTGGGAATTGAATCGCTGATATCTTTCACATTGACAATACCAGTTATATAAATATTGACACATACTAAATCAACAGAGAGCAAGGGTAGACTCTGTTACAATGGCGTTTGTCTTAGAAAAATAAACATAGAGATTAAAAATTTTATAGTTATAATATCAATTTTATAAGTAATTATGTCAACTTCACGCTGTATCTCACATATGATACATAGTTTTTATAAAAGATAACACGCCTTGGGAATAAAATGCTCGCTCCAGGCTATTTCAAAGGTATCATTATCACTTAATTATATGATGTAAAATTTTTATTATAAAAAAGGACAGGTCCCGCTGAGTTTCTTTCGCCAGTTCTTCTCAGGTCAGGCAGTAAATTTAGTAAACTGGTAGTAAATTGTTTGACGTTCAAAAAACGAAACTTGTAACTTCTTATTTTGAATAAAAATATTTGAATTTGAATTTGAATTTTGAATATGACAGGGTAAGTAGAGGGAACATAATGTTAAGACACACTGTTCACATTAAGACCGTATTAAGACATTTTCCTCGAGTGGGTATCGAACTTACAACCTGTCGCGTTTACAGTAGCACACTTTTGCCACTGCGCCACGACAGTCTAGTTTAATTGTTCTATATTAGATACTGATAGTTTTCTTCTACTTGGAGTCATACTGGTCCATTTGACAAAGTATACCTACCACTTCAGCCTACTCTATATGATTTTCAGACATCTTGAGTATTTGTAGTATCGAGATATAATGGTGAGCTTCCAACCACATACAAAGAGGATTATGTATATGTATAAGCTTAGACTGCTTATTGCTTGTCTCTAAGATTCTATGTGTCTATCTATGACGTCGTATCTCCTAAAGAAATATAGTAATGTTGAACTACCTTTTTTTTATTTGAAAGTTACATAATCGAGTGTGTTCTTGACAATAATCGCCGTATGAAGACCATCAGTTCATTTCCAAATAATGAAATTTATTTTGCCAATATCCGCTGCTATTTTAACAATATTTCTTATACGAATAAATGTTCTTCTAAAATGTACAAGTTTTTGTTAACAGCTGGGATATTTATTTAGGTGATATGTATGTATGTGATATGTATGTATGTGATATGTATATATGTGATATGTATGTATGTGATATGTATGAATGTGATACGTATGTATGTGGTATGTATGAAAGTGATATGTATGTATGTCATATGTATGTATGTGGTGTAGGTTACATAAAGATTACTATGTAATGTTACAAACGATTACAAATTTAGGGGCGATTATCGTGGCGCTGGGGCACAAGCGTGTGTCTGTAATCGCGACAGGTTCTGGGTTTGATCCCCACTCGAATAAATTAGATATTAAATATTTTGTAGTGAAATATTCAATATTTTCCTCTCTAGTAATAAAGGACGAATCGCCGCGTTAAGATCCGCCACTTCACACGCAATTCTAATAATTTGGTAGAAAGTGGGGACGTAACTGAATGTTTAAAGACTAGTTTCCCAAGTTACCTCTACCTCTGCAATGTGCGTGAGCGTGAAACTGAAAAGAAAAATAAATGTTTTATCACTGAAGTGTTTCTAGAAGTAAATACAAGGATTAACGATGGAAAAATATATTTTAATTAAACATTTGTTCTTCGCGCGGAGTTCAAGGCGACAGTCACAGTTTATCGAAGGTCGGTAACGAGGAAATTACGACCTTTAAATCAGATTGCAGTACAATAGAACACTTTATTAATTAAAAACATTGCTACTATCGTTTACAATACTTATGTTAATGCCGCTTTTTATATTATACTCTTAATTAATTCTTGTAGAGACCTGTCGTGGCGCTGCGGCACAAGCGTGTGGCTAACGACAGGTTGTGGGTTTGATCCCCATTGGAGGATATGAAATATTTAATATTTTCTAATTAAATATTTAATGTTTTCATTTCTTCGCTCTGGTAACCGACGTTGAGTTCCGACACTCCGGCCTCCAATTCGGTGGAAAGTGTAAAGTAAATTTAGGTATTGCAATAAAATAATGATACGGAAAATGTTCAAATAAATAAGTAACAAACATTGCACTTGCAAGGAACGGTGTGTCCAAGAAACTACTGCAATTGCATTCATAATACATGTTTTAAAAATTAATATCATTACTCGAGGAAGTAAAATATTTCATATTTTTATTACTTTGCTCTAGTATCAAGGCAAAATGCGGCATTGACTTAGCCACTCGACACACAACACCTTAAATTCGGCGGAAAGTGGGAAAGGACACAGAGTGTTTCAACACTAAACTCTCCAGTTCCCTCTGCTGTGCCCTGCCATGTGCAGGATAAAGCGTAAACCAAAAAAAAACAATAACAACCAAAAAACAAACCAAAAAAAAAACAATTTTGAACATCCTTATTTATATAAAAAAATATTTTCATATAAAGAAACTTGGGTATCAACCTGAGATTTCCATGCGATGGCACTCGATGAGTCAGTACTCGACTGTCCTCGATGCCTAGTTTGGAAAGTATCGAGTCTAGCGTTTTAATTAGCCGACCTTATCAGATAGTCGGGTTCACAAGAAATTGTTATTAATTCACTTTTAAATATAGACAGGAAAATTTACCTCTATATTAACTATAGTTCTAAGTAATTCTAGTTTTTACTGTTACGCAATATTGGGTAAGAAATAATTGATGACGATAGACGAATCTATACTTGTATAATATTTATTAGATTTTACACGAGCTGTAAACGACAGGTTGTAGGTTCGATCCTCACTTACCAAAATTAAATATTTAATATTTTTAAATTAAATATTTGTAATTTTTATTTCTTTGCTCAGCTAACACGGTAAAGCGGCGGCGTTGAGTTCCGCCACTCAACACACAACTGCTTCTAATTCGGCGGATAGTGGAGAACGGACGGGAATGTCTTAATACTAAGGTCCCAGGCTCCCTCTGTCTACAATGCCATGTACGCGGTATAGTGTACAGCTAATAAATGACAACATATTTAATAGAAAAAATAAGAAAAACAGACGAATCATCTGATGATAATCACCGCCGCTTACTAGAGTAGCCTGTGTAGAGGAGCCCCTCTAACATATATCACAGGTGTGTTAACGGCCTATAATGTGGAGAGAAACGCGTTTAATATTAAACATAAAATTGGAGCCGTCATAGCATAGTAACTAATTATAAGTAAGACGATTATGGGTTTTACTTCCACAAAATATCATTAAAGCGTGTATGTATATGTATAAATATATATACTTTTTGTTTTCAATTGAGATTGAGAAATATTTTTTAACACAATCGTAGCCTTACTATTAATAAGGAAATATAGTTATTATATATTCGCATGAATCGCCATGTTTTGGAGGTTAGACAGAAATATGAGTGACAGGATAACTCGGAATTTGCCTAAGTTTGTTGATTAAATTAGTAATTGTTTACATTGTGTGTTTTGCGGAGAATTTCAACACAGGATGCGGAGAACGGAACGGAAAAATGGAAAAAAAATCGTTAATCCCAGTGGGAATTCATCCCAGACCCGTTGCGTATAAAGTCACAAACTGTACCATTACGCTTTGCCAAGATACTCTTAATTTTTGTAATAGAATATACGCTTGTTATCAATAAAAACGCGAACAAGACAACAACCATAAGCGATATTAGCGCTTTCTATGATAAACAATATGTAAATGGACCTCCGTGGTTCAGTGAAATAGCGTCTGAATATTAACGCGATGGTTATAAGTTCTATCACTACTTGTAAAAACTAATTCAGAGTGTTGTGGCAAGATAAGGTTGAATTTCGACATTAAAGACGTAGCCTCTTGAATTCGTTTATTAAAAACGGAACGGAGAGTCGTGACTCTAGGCCCTATCTAATTTTAAAATAAAATACTAAGTCATAAAAATCTGTACTTGCTATAACATTTTATAAGTTATGAAACGTTATTTGTTTTCAATAAAATGAAGCGTATCTACTTATCGTTTTTTTATGAAGCTTCTTTGTTAAATCGGTTTATTTCCCTCGCAAGCTTCTTGAGAATATTAAACAAAAACTGTTCTTGGACCGTTACTCAAAATTGAAACGTATTAACGGGGTTTTCAGCGCGTACATAAACTACATACATATATCAAAGACATTGACCGTAAGAAGTAAGTATTACTTACATATTTTTCACTCCATGCTTGAGTTAAGAGAGGCCTTTCCTCATAAAGCCCCTCGTCCCCTTAAAGTCTAAAAATTATGTTAAGTCCTCTATATATTATATCATAAAAAAATATATTAGATGTGACAATATTGAAATATCAAAAAGCAATTTTGTAAAACTTTGTAAAATAAGCTAACAATTTTGTAAAACTTTGTAGAGAGAGAGAGGAGAGAGGCTCGTGACGCAGTGGCACAAGCGTATCATTGTAAGCGCCAACGGTTGTGGGGTCTATTTCCAAACTCTCTCTCAACTCTCTCAGAATACCATGAATACTTATGGTATTCATGGTATTCTGAGAGAGTTGAGAGAGAAAAGAACAACAATTCTAATCTCAGGTAGAGCCATATTTTGTAGAGTAACGTCATGTAACACGGCTTATAGTATTGCTCGATAAATATAATATTTAACGACAAAATAATGTTTTAATACCATTAGTTTAGCGCGTTGAACCAAACAAAGATTTTTTTTAGCTTTATTATAGTAGTACAGATTAAATCATATCTACAAGGATCTTTTAACCGGATAAACAAATGGAAATTGTCATTGAGAATATTTTTAGTATTTAAAGTATTTAAAGCCGTGTGATTCCGGCTTAGAATAGGATCACCCTGGTACTGATGGTGTCGTAAGAGGCGACTAAAGTACGAGTGGAAAATTCAAGTTGTCATCAATGGCAACACGCATGGGCAGACTCGACCGGATTGTTACCACCCCCGGCATTTAAAACCGGCGTTAAGTAGTGGCTTTGGTCACCGCGTTTCGCATTGGGTAAAGCCGGACCCCGGTGCCCATTCACCTTACAGACCGGCAACGCTCATGTAGCTCCTCTGGTGCTACAGGGGCCGTTGGCGGCGGTTATCACTTACCATAAGGTGACCCCTACGCTCATTTACCGTGTCTTTTACATTAAAAAAAAAAGTCTGTCGTGGTGCAGGGGTACAAGCGTGTGACTGTACACGTAATAGATTATGGGTTCATTCCCCTACTCGATGAAATTAAATATTATATATTTTTATTTCTTCGCTCTGACAAAAAGGTAAAGCGCAGCATTGAATTCCACCACTTAACACGCAATACCTGAAAAACGGGGACCAGATTGTCTTAGCACTAGGTTCCCGAGTTTTCTCCGCCTACCCTCCTACCATGTGCGGGATACAGAGTAAAGCTAAAAAACAATATATTCTTTTAACTTAAAATGGACGCTGCTATTAGTTAAATCAAACTACACTTATTATAGTGGCTTCAAGATGTACCAGATAATTCATTATTCCCAAATTAGACAGAAAATGCAAAACACAAGCTGAAGTATTGTGCTGCGTCGTAGGAATTTCCTTCCATGCGCCACACATCTATGGAACGGCCTCCCCGCAGCAGTATTTTCAGGTCAGGTTCAAGTATATCACCATTTAAAATGCCGACAACGCATCTGTAGCCTCCTCTGTCATGGGCGGCGGTGATCACTCACTATCAGGTAACCCGTATGCTCATTTGCCTTGTCTCTTCCATGAAAACACTAAACAAAATAATGAATCACGTCTATTCTATATTATAATAATATTTCTTATGTCTGTATGTATGCAAACAATTCATTGACTTCAACGTGTTGCCTATTGACTAGTAGAAGTGACTTCTCATTGAGTAATCGTTAGTCTGTGTCTAACGTTTAATGCTTGCAATCAATGAATGCATTTGTGCCCAAGGTTCCCGGGTTCCCAAAGTTCCCGTGTTTCCCAGGATCCCAAGGATCCCTCATATCCAAAGGTTCCCAATGACAATAGTTTCCCAAGGTTTCCTGAGGTACCCAAGGTTCGCTGAGGTTCGCAAGGTTCCCGGGGTTTCGGGTCATCTAGTAATAATAAAATCTTTATACATAGTAACATAGCACTTGTAAATATTAAACAAAATTTACCTAAACCATCAACATACAAGTATTTCAAAGAACCACGCCCACAAATTCGTGCAAGCGCTGATTTTCCATGCCAAAACATATATAGCGTATCCACTTGACAAAAGAAAGACTCGGTCTAAAAATAAACGTACAACATTCATTCTCATTGTTATTTTTAAGCCATTTTCTGTTTACTCCGCACTCGTGACTGAGTGATAATGTTGTGGCAAACGGACAATGGTCGATAATGTATTTAAATATTGTATTGTAGAGTTTATTTTGTAAAATGAAGTGTTAAGTGTTTGTGAAATAGGAATTTGGGCTTTAAGAACTCCCGCGCCGGTGTTCAGACAATAGGCAGGCAAGTTTCTTTCAAGGCAAAGGGACCATGGGAACCTAATGTTAAGACTCCGTTCCGTTACTCACTTTCCGCCGAAATGGAGGCTTGGGTGTTGAGTGGTGGAACTCAGCGCCGTACTTTGCCTTGTTGCGAAGAAATGAAAATATGAAATATATATATTTCCTCGAGCGGGGATCGAACCTAAAAACTGTAGAGTGTAAATCGATCGTTTGTGTCGCGACGCCATGACAGGAACCACTAGGCAATTTGCCAAAATTAATTACTAAAAAGTCGTAAATAATGGATCATGTGATTTTTAACCTCAAATTATTATTTATATACTACGTTTCTATTATTAGATTTATTCATGGAGGGAGTAGGGAGAGGTTAGAGGGAACCTGGGAACGTAATGCTATGACACTTTGTTCCCATTTTGACACTTCTATTCCCCTATTTTCGCCGAATTTTCGAGCCTTACGCCAATGAACAACATGTTTAATTCAAAAAATAAAATTAATACCTATCTTGAAATAAAAAATATCATACATTTTTGGTCTCTTTAATTGACAATGTATTATAGAACGTTGTACTTTTTCTTATCCGAAAAGAATTGCTGTATTTGCATCAATAACCATTATGTACATCCAATAATATGCTAGCTATATTACAAGATGTTATGTTTATTTAATATAGAGGCCTATTTAATTTAATCTTTAGATATAGTAACTAGTATCTATAGTAGTGTATAATAAGAAAAAATTGGCCAAGACCGAATTATAAGCCAAGATAGTGAAATGTTATTTATAAAATTTATTATCTATACTATAATAAAACAGTAAAAAAGTCGTGTCTGTACATTGAATCTATTTATGAAAAAATAATGTAGAGGGGTTTAAAATAAGTAATAGAACACGAATCTACAATTTTTAAAATTTTTGTCTGTCTGTTTGTCTGTTTGTCTGTTTGTCTGTTTGTCTGTTTGTACCAGCACATCTTCTAAGCCACTGGACCGATTTCAA
>DWMZ01005141.1:0-11169 GCA_018249855.1 Eueides tales michaeli | reverse complement strand
TCTCCAGATACAACACACTCAAAACATAACTAGATTTCGTTATCGTCAATGCATAAAGACGGACAGATGTTTCGGATTTTTTGTGTGGCAGGTGTACACGCGCCTCTTTTTTTCTTAAGTTTTTTTTAATTTTAAACACACCTTGGCCACTGTCTCAATGTCTTTAGACACAAACATCTATTAAAATTGACTGAGAAAGTACCTGAATGGTTAAAGTGATGGTTTAGGGTTCAATCTTGGACTTAGCTACTACGTAGTACATACATACGCTATGCAGTGTAATAGAAAAAATAAATATACGTTTTTTACATTTAATCATATGAAATAATATTATTTTCTTTAAATTATTATAACTATATATTATGAAAGTATAAAACAAACTTTCTAGTTCTTAGTCCACGCTAACAATCGATTGATCATTATTAATTTTTATTGTTATTCGTGATTTATTGAGTAATTTTCTAAAGTATATAAAATTGCTTACTAATGGGTGGCTAGATAAGTAAAAGTATTACGTAGTTAATATTTATTGTTTGTAAATATATATATATATATATATATATATATATATATATATATATATATATATATATATATATATATATATATATATATATATATATATATATATATATATTTCCATTCAACACTGAACAGGCTGACGAATATCTAAGAATAAAGCTACTTAATTTTTGGGTAGGCAGAGGGAACCTGGGAACCTAGTGCTTAACACTACACTGTTCTGTTCCCCACATTCCGAAAATTGGATATATTTCATTTCTGCGAGTGGGGAGCGATCACACAACCTGTCATCTACAGTCACACGCTTGTGCCCCTGCGGTACGATAGGTCTCGAAGCTGCTAAAAATATAATAAAAATACTACAATAAATACTTTTACTTTAAAAAACAATAATAAGTGCTTACTTCATGAGATAAGTATGGTTATTCTTAATGTAACAATCAGACCTCTTATCTGTTTAATTAATCAAATAATTACATCGTAGTTAATAAAGGTAGATATAGGTGCATTTAACGCAGCCCCACATCAAGCCACGTCCACATATCGAACGGCAGCTGGGACATTTTGTATTTTTTGCGCGATTTCTGCAGACATCGATTTGCAATTTGAAACGAATCGACCTTTTAATGTCTACCTGCTGCGGTGAGCTTGCACTGATGCATCTACATCATATTTATTATTATTATTATTGTGAAATAAACACTTGGAAAGTCAATTAAATTATCCATCTTATTATATACATACTTATTATTTTTATTTTTTATTCTTGTACATTATTTCCATGTGAGTTCTGCATTTTTGCTAAGGTTAACCTGATATTACGTTCATTTCATCGCGTCATATTAACACCATACAATCATATAAATTAGTGTTGGGAGGACAGCACTAAGAGAGAATTCTTACCAAGGAGAAAAAGAGGAATATTTAATTTTAAGTTTTATAATCCACGTAAACGAGATTTTAGACAGCCACTTGCGAGAAATAACCTTAAGTGAGGTGATAGATAAAAGAGTTTAATATAATCCATATTTGTGACTTGAATAATGTTTATCCATCACTTAATATAACACAATTTCTGTTTTTACCACACATTAAAAAATCTCATTCATCAATCAAATAAAAAAGTAAATATATATATTCCATATAAATTTTAACGAGCATAGCTGAATTATGATAATAAGTACGTTGATGTTGACATTGAATAATTACTATTGCGCCAGATGTCAGACAAGCAGGTGCCATTTTAATAGCACCTTATCTCCAGAGATTCGATCGCACTCTACTATGCCGTGAATAAATTACCAATACAATAATGTGTAATAGTGATCGTGACTTCTAAGAACATATTACTTTGCTCGCCCGACGTCGATAAGCTTTAATGGCATTAACATCAATCATGAAACTCGAAATGTATGTCATTATATATTGCTGCTATTTGACTGTGTTGTGGTGAGGAAAGACATTTGTCAAAAGATTTTGCAAGTAGCTGTTATCATACTTTATGTTGTTGGATTTTTTTATTGTAGCCTTTTTTTAGGAATGTTTTTATAAATGTGCCATTTCTTTGATATTGTTTTACAGTGGCATATCTATTTCATTTATCATTTAAAAAGGCACCGCTGGTAATAAAAACTACACCTCCCATTTGTCATTGACTATAAAGGATAAATTATTTCTCTTTATCCAATTCTAACAATTATTGTTTTTATAACAATTCAATAGAATTACTTTGTTAAATAACAAAGTAGCAAAGCAATAAAATAATGTTATTGTAATACAGACTTATAAGTCTAAAAGTTTATTTTAAATATCGTCTCAGATTTCAGGAAATCGTATAATTTAAATACGCTTTTGAAAAACTTTCAAAGTATTCGTTACAAAAAATATTCATATGTTATATTGTGTTTTCTCGCGCCCACTAACCAAACTTCACACAGCACCGTTACAATGAATGCGAACGTGTTTTGTTTACAAGAGACATCTGGGTGTTACATAGTGACCAAACTACCAACAAGGGAGGAATTATTAATTAATTTGAAAGTTGATACTTCCAAAGTTTTCTTTTCTTTTAAATAATACTTAAGATTACTTTGCTGTTTAGTATGCGTTTGACTTGTTGAAGTAGATGGTTCAAGTCTCTTATAATTTGTACTAAAAGTTGTAAGCTTTTCGATAATTATCATTAATATACTATGTAAACATTCATCACGCTCTGTAAATAAGCGGAAAATCAACAACGCAGTGACTAATCTCTAAGTTATATACTAAAAATGTATTTGTATAGTAAAGAGACAATAATAAATATTAAAAATAACGTGCACGTATCGTTCAATCTATATAAACAATATAATTACTATAAATAAATTTGGACCAACAATTTCTCCAATTTCATGGTGTCTCTACATTACAAACGCCTTTGCTCGAATTTTATTACCCTTAAAAGCGATTAAGTCTTATACGGGATAGGTAAATAAATTGTTACATTGTTACTCTCACTTCCTAGAAGGCTGGTTACTCCGGGATAAAAAACAGATGAACTTATGACAGACCAACCTTGTTACCAACGATACCATACTGTCTTCACCTTTGTCGATAGGGAAACAAAATGTTTTGACCTTAAAAATTTTTGTTTTCTTCCAGTAAGTATCGTGTTTATAACCTTCACAAGTGTCTTGCAAACGCGGCGTTAAGTTCTGCCACTCAACACGCAATGCCTCGCCAATTTGGTGGAAAGTGGGAACAGAGTGTCTTAACCCTAAGTTCCCTCTGTCTAACTTGCTATGTGGGGAATACAGCGTGTATCTAATGAACAAATGCTTAGATTCAGTATTATTTAAAAATTTAAAAAATTATAATATGTATATTGTCATATTCAACTGTATTGTTAAAAACGCAGTGTATTCTTCAGCCATACACTCCTTCAGTATAATGTCCCGAAATCAGAGAACAGAGTGTCTTTAAACTACGTTCTTTTCACCTACCATGCTATGGTTAGGATTTACGATTCCTAATAAACATTATTATATTAGCCATGAAATACATCGTAAACTCAAGAGACAAACTTAACATACCTAGTAATATGGACGAGAATATAAAAAATGCATTAAATATATCCATAAAATTTTGTCTTTTTAAAAGTTTTGAACAAAACATGCCAAATGTTCGCGGCACAAACGAGATAATTACGAGCTCTAAATGACGGCTAGTAAAAATATTATATGCGTTAAGGCTATTGACCTTTAACATCCCTGGCTTCCGCGCCACATGTTTGTTTGTTCTCATTTTTCAAGATTAAACTTTTGGTTAATATTTTGAAATTTTGTAGTGTAAGTTTTTTAGTTAATACATGAATCCGTATATTAAATTGAAGAAAGTTTAAAAAATTATTTATGTAATACCTAGTACGGTTAAAGTTAGGTGTCTCTAGTAACATTATAAATTTAAATTATACATGTTATACAAATGACACTTATCAGGTCAGTGTGCATAGTCCTCAAAGTACCACTATCACAAAATCATGATAAAGATAGAATTGGCGTTCATATTTGGTTCTCAAAGCGTTATTTTAAAATAAATCTTGTTACATCTTACTATGCTGTAGCTCCATCTTGCCACCGACTTATTTTCCCCTTCAAATTACCACAATAACATGTGCACATTACTGCTCAACAGTCAACAGTAGCATATCAACCTTGTTTCGCGATAACGACCTCGAGGCTTCTCACAACAGGATCTACCATCCGAAGTTTTGTTATGATTTACTATGGAATATATTTTATTTCCTTTTATATGGCAAAAAAGTAGATTCGGCAGACCAAAACGAAGATGGCGGGACGAACTGGACCATTACAGACCTGACTGGAGTAGTAGTGGAATAAATGGAGGGAGGCCTTAGCTCAACAATGGGATAGTACAGGCTAGAGAGAAAAAAAAACTTTTATATACATTTTTATTGCGTGCATCGTAACTATGTAGAGAAGTCAGAATTGTAGGTAAACATCTTAAGCACTATTATTTCTATTATTTTTTTTACTTAGTATCGAGACCAGTCGTAGCGCAGAGGCACAAGCGTTTGACTATGAACGCGACAGGTTGTGGGTTTGATCCTCACTCGAGCATATGAAATGTGTAAGATTTTCAATTTATATGTATATTAAATGTTTTCATTTCTTTTCTCTAGTAATAAGGCAAAGTGCGGAGTAGAGTTTCGCCACTCAACACACAATGCCTTAAATTCGTCGGAAAGTGGAGCAAAGAAAACAACCTATCACCGTTAGATATATTGAAATAATATCAAATTGTACCAAAATATCGTAATATGCTTCATAATAATGTTTTCCCACAAGTAAATTTAATTGTTTCTCTCGTTACATTCTCTTTCCACTGTCCCATCAATGGTCTTCATTTGCGCGTAAGTCACGTTCTATATGATTTATATGGCCGCGACTACACCGTACGTGGACGTTTCCACCCATACCGGGACTTACGAGTCTTAAACGTAATTCTACCATAACTGCATCACATATTGTTGTGTATAACAGTTTGAAAACCATGGGAATATTATGTGGAATGTGGCAGAATATGAAATTTGGCTATAATAAATAGTTTTTTTGATTGTCTTACGTTCCATTCCAAATCGATTTTGTAGCCGTTTATAATCTAATACTACATAAAAAATAATGTGTCAGTATGTATTACTATCAAGGCAAAGTTCTATAACTTGAAAAAAACACTAAAATTACTTAAAATAAGATATTAAGAGATATTTAGACATATGCATACTGTATATATAGTGTTCCTTAATTATCGTTATAATTATCGTAATACCAAGACGGAGTATGCCTGGGCTTTACAGCTGTTGATTCTTTTTTGTAGAAGATTTCATATTTTTAATATATTAGACGAATCATCCTATGAACTTATTTGTATGAAATGTTATTTAAGCCTTTTGTTCGTATCCATCCACTTTTAAATATACTCATATTTTAATTCAATAATTGTCAAGAGACTTTAAACACTGTATGGACTAATAAAATGTGACAATAATTATTATACATCATATCAAATTGTTATAATATCTACTGGATTTTACGCATAGCACTCCATTAAAAATATTCAAGTTTTGATATACCATGATTTTAATTAAAACAACCCATGCTGCAGTAGAAACTGGGTTAAATGCACTTCAAACACTAGCTGAGTATGGGAAAAAATTATGGAAAATATTCAAAATACAGAGGTTCATGATCTCTCAAGTTCTCCCGATGTTCTATGGGGTTATGTTATAGCTACGGGATGGCGGAGAGCTCGTTAGCTTGATGAGAATCCCGTGCCCGCGCAAATTGTGTCGAGTGTCTGCTGTGCTTTTGTCTGCCTATGTTGACAGGTGGATGACTTGTTTGTTTACGTCGACTGGCATTTAATATTGATTTTATTTGTAATAATATTTATTGTGATGATCCTCAAAAGTTAATTAAAATAGCACTTTTCGATGTTTGTTTGCAAATTGTAAAAGATTGCTTAATATTGTAATTAATATTAATATGTGTTCTTTGCACAATACTTTGCACAGTCCATAAGACATGAGTAAAATAAATATGTTTGATTAAACTTTTAAATTGTATGAAGCTTATGCTTCACAAAAAAATCGTAGGTATATTATTTTTGTGACTCTAATTACTATTATGTACTAACTACTATATGAACTATACAGAATTTTAATTTACCACAAAAATCTCTTACTAGACAAGGTAGCAGATACTTTGGTGAATATTAAGGGATCAAAAATCAAAATTTCTGTAGAATAATTCCAGATATGTAAACCTGTGTAGAATTGTGTAGATAAACGATCTTAATTTCAATCTTAAAACTTGAAGATGTTTATTTATTCCAATGAAATATATGGATATAATGACAAAGGCAAGATAGAACATCCGTACCTTTGTATATTATAATATTTTCTGACAAGGAAGTAGTACAAGAGAATGTTTTTAAAACCCTACTGATATAGAAACTGGAACGCACGTCTATTATATTGTTATGACTAAAGAAAAGCAGCACACCGCTTATTGAAATGCTCCATGACTGTATGAGAAAATTATTTTATTTTAAATTTTCGTATGTTAAAGTAACTATAAAATGTAATAATTTAAAAATTTTCTGCCGTAGTTTTTCAAGTATGGCTCGAAATTTCTCACCCGAGTTCTAGTTAGAGCATGTGTAAAGTTCGTTAGTGTGACGCACTATATCATTTGAATGTATGTCGAGAACGCACGCTTTCATACTCTTTTGTGCTTTATTTTCGCAATTAGAACTTCTTAGTTTTTGAAATGAAACGTTTTTGAAACAATAAAACTTTCATTTGTATTTTTTGAGTTTTTATTTCATTTTGACCATTTTATATAGCAACCAAAATTCAATCAGAGTCATCAATCAAAATATCTGACAGAAAAGAACAAATTAAAAAGTAATTACGATTCAAAAAGCCGACCAAATCGAAGCCTCAATCAACACAGCTTAAACTCGTTCACCAAACAGCACTCATGTAAAAGTAAACTGAAAGCTTGAACTTAGATGAAGTTGAATATTCATTAAATAGGTCACGAGGTGAATGAATTGCATCAAGAACTTTCTGGCTTTTATGAAGTAAACTAAGTAGTGTTTCCTTAAAATACTTCCGTTTTGTAAAAGCCTTCGTCAAGTTTCATTTCATTTTTAGCAATTTGCTAAATGTTTTGTGGGAACAGTTAGGTGTGGTTCTGTTGAATGCCTTGCTTTTATAACATTTTCAAGAAAAGTATATAATATAATAAATATAACACTAAAAAAAATAAAATATACAAAATATTTCTGTAACATAACCTATATCATATATTTTTTAAGTATTAGATGTCTGTAACACGCTTATTAAAGTGCAGTTAAATAATATACTATATGTTTCTATTTATTATTAATGAGAAAAAATACACAGATTGCAAAAAATGTTAAAAATATAATCAAACTAAATGGGTCATAAGGTGAATGAACATCGAGCAGACCCCCTTCAGCTGTTTCCAAAATAGTCCTTGTGTAGGTATGCATACCATAGCGTATACTAAATATATGAGCTACGTCACTTGACGACGGTTACCTATAAGGACATGAAAGACTACTTAATTAGAATATGCTATTAAGAAGTCCAACAGTGTTTTATTAAATGAATGATTTAATGATGTAAATTTCATATATTTGATGAAATAAACTTACAAAATATTTTACATTCCAAAGAGTTAGTGTGAGATTAAGAAAAAACACTTTTATCTGAGTAAAATTAGTTATTGACTGATTCATTCATCGGTCATTCCACTAATCTTTATATTACTCTAGGGTTCCCAAATTTTCTTGAATTTTCTCGACATAGAATGAAAGCTGTAGATAAAACAGATTTTTATATCTTATGTAGATTTTTATTGGTATATCTTTGTATTTGGACTTATTTAATATATTTATATTTATGAAGAAAACAATGGCTTTATGCTATAAACAACGGCTATATTTCAGTATGATAAATGGAAGTAATAACAATTACTTTGATTTCGTTTGGAAATATTTTAGATCGCTAATACCGAAGCACTTAGAAATAACGAGCTACTTTATCTTATTATTTTATCATTATGGATACATGTGTATTTTTAAGAGGTTCTATATATACTATTTATCTTCATAATGTGCTTCATAAGCTACTAATTGTAAGACAAATTTTACTAAGCGGTAATAATTATTTCATAGTAAATATACAATACATTCAAAAATATTTCAGTTCCTTGCTATAAAAAACCGTGTCTCAACGTCAAGTCCAGCCACAAAATATATTTACAGAAAAACATGATCGTAGTGTCTTAACACTAGCTACTCTCTCTATAAGGTTCATTTTGGTAAATCTAAACATGCAAAATTAAATACTTATTTCATATTACGCTTAATTGAATAAAATTGAAAAATATGATAAAATACATAAAAAAATGTGGTATAAAATAGAAATACTGATTATAAGTTATGGTTGACATTATGCATGGAGTACCTCTTTCGCCTACTCATTGTTCTACCTTGATGGGGCGCAACAATGGGAAGTAATGCGTTACTTTCAACAGCTCAGCGGTTATAATGCAGTTGAACGAGTGAGCAATAACATTCACACTAATATACTGATAATTATGATATTAATTTCAAAATAACTTTGTGTATCTATTAATGCTTATTGGCGGATTTAGTAAAGTAATTTAAATAAATTTCAATTTCAGACAAAACGGTATCATAAATATTTAAGTAGGTAAGGCATACACCAAATTGTAATAATTCTATAGTAAATGCATTGATTTCAAATATGATACTTATGTTTAAAAAATAATATTCTGGGATGCTGCATTAGATAATTTTTTACTTTAGTTGTTTATTGATACGAAAGTAGCCGGTATGTTCATAATTATTTATATGACATAAATAAACATAAGTGTGATTAAGAAAAAAATTACATACAGTGTATAAATTAATAGATATATATTAAAAACCTATAATTAAGTAATTATTAAGGGATAAAGCTAGATAATATTACAATGTTAACGTATGAATTACGCAAAGCCGCAACGTTAACTTTGATTGATTACTTTGGTGAGATCTTAATTAGACTGCTCGTGCCCTGCGGTCACTTGCAGTCAACTTAGTTTTGAATAATCCTATTACGATGTGACTTAAGTACAGTTGACCCCGATACAATGATTTGTAAGTATCAGGTTTTACGCTTCCCTTCCCACTTATATATTTAGTAAGAATCACAACTATGAGAACTAACTGTGTAACGCCACGCTTTGTCTTATTACCAGAGCGAAGAAAATGAAGTGAATATTATTAGATATTTAATTTTCTCAATTGTGGATCGAACCAATCCACAATCTGTCGCGGGCAGGCATACGCGTGTGCCCATTCGCCATGATAGCTTTTCCTTTTGTATTATATATACTTAATTAAATAATAAAAAACAATCAAAAGGTTATTCTTAAACAATAAATAATATTAAGAAAATTGTTAAGTACGTTTAAATCTGAATTTAAGAATAGCAAAATATAAAACTGGGAATTTAGAAATTGGTCGATTAAGCTTAACGTTGCTTTCAATTGACAACGTAGAAATTTTCATAAGTTATCGCTTTTTTGTTAGTGTCTTTTTAATTTTTTAGAATACCTTACAAAGCTGCGCTTCTAACATGTTTTTGCAAGCTTAAGCGTTGTAAAGTTTTCTTCATCCCATTAAATTTCTATACAGATTCATAGTAACTGCAAGATATATAAATATTTGAAAAGTTTTTTTAAACTAACTTTCAACAAAAGGCGCAGTGCAGGACTTCAACGATACTTAAAACATCCGCTTTCACGGTTGGCAGCGTTTGAAACGCTCTCCTTTCAGCTGTAGATTTGAAACATGCCTGCACTAAGTTTCAGGACGAGAATATCGACTTCAGAAAACATTGACTTTGTCATATTTTAAGTGTGGTGTATTAGAAAATTTTCAAAGATTAAAATATATAATTTCTTTATATTTAAACTTCTTATGCTGAAAGAACAAAAATATTATTTATTATATTGCCCTTTGAATTTATATGAAAAGTATTATTGTGATAGCATTAAAATTACATTAGTTGACTTACAATAAAATTGTTTATACATATAACAGACGACGACAGAAATTCTCATTTAGATGTCGGACATTAATGTGTGTACTGTTTACACTTGTAAGCATTTTACTGTGTGTGGGATGCAGCGTTAAGCTAGGAAATATTTTAAAGACATTCGTGTTCATTTAGAAATACTCGACGTATACACCGTATGCACCATAACTATAACAATATCCGCACAACTTTTAACTTCCTTCCTGTAGTATGTGTTTACGATAAAAATAATTTAATGACTATCATTCCAAGGCATTCCACATAGTGCAGCGCATATCCTTTACGCTCATTAATATTCAGAAAGAATGTTTAAATAATCATATTCGAACTTTATTCTCAATGTTAAAAAAATGTTTTAATTAAATATCTACGTCTGTATAAATTATAATACTGTAAGTTTATTATAAAGAAATAAATTTTTATTTCTCTCTCTCAGCTTCACGCTACATCCCCCACACGGCAGGCAGAGGGAACTTGAGAACCTAGTGTTCAGACACTCTGTTCCGTTGTTCCGTTTCCTACTTTCCGTTAAATTTGAGGCATTGTGTGTTGAGTGGCGGAACTCAACGCCGCGCTTTGCCTCGTTACCTTGTTGAGCGAAGAAATGAGAAACATTAAATATTAACATTGAAAATATTTAATATTTAGTTCCCTCGAGTGGGAAATGAACCTACAACATGTCGCGTTTACAGTCACCCACCGCGCCCTTGCATCACGACAGGCGATTTAAGTTCTAATTTTTAAAAATAATTTTCTTACTACAACAATCTTCGAATTGTTCATTAAATTTAAAATTTGATGCGGTATTAAGAACGGAGCAAAAATTTATTCATTTTTAAATTGCAATATTTATTTTCAAATGTAGGTATTATTCGAAACAGTTAATTTATCGCGAAATTTCCTTCATAATTTTAAAATGTTTCACATAACAACGCTATGTGTACGCA
>DWMZ01005140.1:0-11171 GCA_018249855.1 Eueides tales michaeli | reverse complement strand
AAGACGAGAAAGCCAACTCGATTAGCTTTCTCAATGACAAATTATTTTTTTTAAATATTTTAAAGACAGGTAGCGAATCTGTTTAATTAAATACTATTTAGACTTAGAGGCATGTCGTGACGGAGGGGCACAAGTATCATAGCGTGACACTGAGTTTTGCCACTCAGCCTCGGTGGAATGTAGAGAATGGAAGTGTCTGTCCCGATTTTCTCTCTGCGTAGTTTATTAAATTTTTTGCCTGTTTGTTTTTGTATTTGCACGGGCTAATCCCAGAAACCACTACAGATTTCATTGCATGTTTTATTTCTATATTTTGACAATCTTCTTTCAAAATTTGGGGTTTGTTTCATTTAAATCGGTTGATAAATAAAAAGGTGAGTTAATATGTGCGTTACCACAATTATTTTTATTAATTTGCTTCATCTTTTGGTTTCTAATATATAAATGTTTACTTTAATATTATCATTTGGGTTTGGTAAATAAAATAAAATAATTATGATAGTATGCTATTATAGTAATAAGATCTTTGATATTCGCGATTATTATACATATTGTTTCACATAAATAGTAATCATGAAGTCAACTGAAGAACACACTTCGGTCGAACAGTCACCATTGCAATACAAACTCAAAACAAGCAATTAAACAAGCGACTACAGATTAATTATTTGTTTAACCAACAAACTTCGCCAGCTTTCGTATTGATTGTCGTCGGAACGTCATTCATAATAATGAATGTTACAAAGTTGGTGTGCGTCAAGGTTCTATTTTGACACCAAATAGATTTTTGGTATATAATTTTATAGATTCCCGCTGTATACCACACTTGGTAGGATAAACAAAGGGAATACGGGAACCTAACGGAACCTGAAAAGATATTCCATTCCATTTGTCATCAAATTTAAAGTATTGTGTAGAGTGGCAGAACTTAATGCGAAATAAGCGAATAAACGAAAATATTATTATTTAACTTTCTTAAGTGGGATCGAACCCACGACCTATCGCGTTTACAATCACATGTTTGTGCACAATGCACCACAACAGAGCCACTATAAATATGAATATTTTCTTTTTTTCTGTTTCACACTGTATCCCGAACATGGCACTATAGGCAGAGGGTACTTGAAAACCTACTGGTAAGTCACTCCGTTTCTATCCTTACTCTATGAATGCCGAATTTCAGATTTGAGTTGTGGAAAAGCGCAAAAATGAAATGATAGTATTAAATATTTTATTGTTTGAAAATATTAAATATTTTACTTCTTTGAGTAGGGATCGAATCCACAACCTTTCACATATACAGTCACATTCCAGGACTGTGTGTGATAGGGGGCCCCACAACAAGCCTCCACCATTAAATATATTTATATATACATACACTTAGAAAACTTAGAATATTTATCTCAACGTAAATTAGATGATGTTAATTATGCACGTTACTAATGACATATTAGGTCAATTTACATATTATGATATGATTAACAACACTTAACAACAGCAATTGCTTTTTATTTTGTATTATAGGCGAGTGCCTCCTCATACAGTAAGCCATACAACAGACAAAAGAAATCAACATTTTCTAAGCACTGTTTGACGTATATTTCATCTTATTTTTTTGTTATATAATGGCATAGGCGACAAAATGCATAAAAAAGAATATTTACATGCTTGTAATTTTGAATGAGGCCTGTCGTGGCGCAGAGCTACAAATGTGTGACTGTAACTGACAGGTTGTGGGTTCGATCCCCACTCGAGGTAAATGAAATATTTAATACTTTCAATTTAAATATTTAATGTTTCATTTCTTCGCTCTGGTAATAAGGCGAAAGCGCGGCGTTGATTTTCGCCACTCAACGCGCAAAGCCTCAAATTCGGTGAAAAGTGGGGAACGGAAATGGAACGGAGTGTCTTAACACTAGGTTCCCAAATTTTCTCTGCCTACCCTGCCATGTGCGGGATACAGCGTGAAGCTTGTAATTTTGATTGCGTAGAGTTAGAAGCAAGATTTCATTCTATGGTCTTAAGATATAAAGATGTTGTATATTAATTTCAGCTTAACTTCACTTAATTATAAGAGAAATAGTCATGACAGTTTAACACACATATTATAAGGGGGTATCGAAATCACCTTTTGAGGTACAAAACCCTAAAAATATTTTGAAGAGTTTATCTACGCATCTAACAAGAATCCTCCAAAATATTATTTATTTAAGGCGAATATCTGCTCGGAGGTCAATCGGTTTTATCTTTCGAAAAGAGGATAGTTGCTTCACTATCTTTCTTTGGTTAAGTCAAACAAAAAAGGAGATACTCAAATTCAGGATTATTAATCACATAAATAGATTAACGCAATTATGGGGTATTATATTTCATATACATATAGTATATTCTTAACCATACCAAAGATCACCCAAAGCCAAAAAACTTAAAAAAAAACTGACTTTAAAAATACATACAAATAGGTAAACACATAAACACAAAAATAGCTACAGTTGCTGTGGCGCAGGAGCACAACCAGGCAACTGCAAGCGTGATGGATTGGGTTATCTCCATTCCAGAAAATAATACTCAACAATGACGACAAAACTCGACACGCTATTCGGCGGAAAGTGGGAAACGGAAGTATCTTAATGAGAACTTGAGGTCTGTCAAGGCTGTAACCAACAGGTTCTGGGTTTGATCCCCAGTCGAGGAAATTAAATATTTTAGTATTTTCAATTTAAATATTAAAATGATTCATTTCTTCGCTCTGGTAATAATGCAAACCGCGGCGTTGAGTTCCGCCACTCAACACGCAATGCCTCAAATTCGGCGGAGAGTGGGTAACGAAAGTGGAACGGAGTGTCTTAACACTAAGTTCCGGGGTTCCCTCTGCCTACCATGCCTTGTGCGGGATATTGTGTTAAGAGAGCAACAGCAAAGTAAGCAAACACATTATTATCATTATATTAAACTTAATAATATATTTTTATTTTAACTTTTTTTACCTCAAATCTTTTTAATATTACATACATTCAGACATATTGGCATTAAAAACGTATATTCATATATATTTTAATACTTTATCGAAATCTAATTTAAATCACTACTACGAACTATTGGACCATAGCGGTTTACCACTGAAACTAGTTATAGAGTTGAGCAATCAATGCCCTATCTGTTCCGTTTCATAGAATTGTGAGCATCAAGCGTAAATTGATTAAACGTTATGTAAACATGAGGCCTGCCGTATCGCAGGAGCACAAGCTTGTGCCAGAAAACGTGACAGGTCGTAGGTTCGATCCCCAATCGTGGCAAATGAAATATTTTTTATTTTCAATTTTAATATTTAATATTCTCATTTCTTCTCTCTGGCAATAAGGAAAAACCAGGCATTGAGTCCCCCCACTCAATGCGCAATGCCTTAAATTCTGTGAAAAGTGGAGAACGAAACAGAATATGTGCCTACCTCCCTGTCTTGTGTGTACTAAATTTAAAGCGAATAAAAGTTTGGAACGTAGCAGGATTTGAACCCGCGCCTCTTGGAAACCGTCCAAGCGCTCTGACCAACTAAGCCATACGTTCTCATTTTAGATACATCGAAATTTTTATACACTTTTTACAACTTATTAATATTGTTAGCATCTCTGTAGGAAGATTTTTACAAATTTAAACAGAGCGTTTGGACGATTTCCAAAAGGCACGGGTTCAAATCCTGCTACGTTTGAAATTTTTATACGCTTTTAAATTAAACATTTTCTTTCCTAAATGTGGAATAAAATTTTTAAAATAGCATAAAACTAGTGTTAAAACACTTCGTTCTCATTGCCTAATTGTCGCCAAATTCTTTAAGATTTTCATGTTAAGTTGTGAGATCAATTCTCATGATTTGGGAATAGAAGCTACCTTCATCGTGTGCATACAGTCACACTAAGCATCCAGGCCACAAAAACCCCTACACTTTAAATTAACAAATAACATAAATATCAAAGTGCAAGAGCCTAACCCAACACTTTATGACTGATGATATATTAAAAGAAATTACAATTAGTTCTTTGAAACGAAATCGAATCCGCGACCATCATTCTCACACACCATCATTTTTACTATTTTTAAAGTGTTATTCCACATTTAAAAAGAAAATATCAAATATATAAGCATATAAAAATTTCGAACGTAGCAGGATTTGTACCCGCGCCTCTTGGTATTCATTCAAGTTGTACAAATTTTTCATACGTTTTCCAAATAATTATTTGTGTACGTCTATTGTAAGCTGTTTCCTAACAAAAACGCCAACGCTAATAAAACATCTGCAATTTTATAGGCAATTTTAATGAAAAGTATTTCTCATTGGAAAGAGATATTTTTAAGACGCCTCAGATGAAAAGCTGAAACTCGCTCGAGTGGAAAATTGGATGCTTCAGAACGCTTAAATCGATGCCCTAATTTGGAAAGGTTTCTGTTCCTTATGTTACCTTTAGCGATGCTCTTTTGAATGTATGTTTGATTTATAATGTAGATGTCGTTTATTGGTTGGAGTTCAAATACAAAATAGGTACATTTCTTTTATATTTAATCATTAAGGACACGATTTTTTATTAGCTTCACGCTGTATCTTCAAATTGGAGGGTAGGACAGAAGGAATTTAGTATTAAGACACGCTACGTACCGTTATTAAGACTTTGTGCGTTAAATGGCGGAATTCAACGCTGCGCTTTGCTTTTTTATTAATCTCCGGAAATGAATCGATTCGGAAATGGGAATACTAGGCCCGGTATTAAATATAGAGGAAGTGCAGTCAGAGCATACAATAAAAACTAAACAAATGGTTTGTGGGACAGGCACACAAGCGAGTGACTGTAAAAGCGACAGATTGTGGGTTCGATTCTTACTCGAGGAAATGAAATATTTAATATTATAAAATTAAATATTTAATGTTGTAATGTTTTGGTAACAATGCAAAGTGTGGCGTTGAGTTGAGCCACTAAACATGCAATGCCACAAAATTGGCAAAAAGTGCAAATTGGAACGGAGTGTCTTTACACTCGGTTACCAAGTTTCTTCTGCCTATCTTGCTATGAGCGAGATACAGCGTAAAACTAAAAAAAAATTATTCCAATACGGCAATCTTTATATTTTAAAAGTATGAGAATGAGAAGGAATCCCTAAAAGTACTCCAAAGAAATATACCAGACTAATAGTCTTACTAATAACAAATTCGACTATATAAAAGAAAATAGCTATCATCTGACCATCTTAGACGAGTTTCAAGCAATTTCCCGCACCAATGCGTTTACGAACAAAACGGTAGTTCCAAACTGATTTTATATGAAAACTTTGTGTAGGTGAGAGATAAATGGAGTTAAGTTGAAAAGTTGTTTGGATTTCGCTGATTCGAGATTCTTTCACTTTGTTTTTTTTTTATTTGAAGTTAATGATTTATTTAAGTAAGTTTGTTATTAGTTTGTGCTTTTGTTGAAAGATCAGTTGAAGATTTTGCTGTGTGATTTTTTTTTATGTAAATAAAAGTTTGAGGCCTGTCATTGCGCAGGGGCATAAGTGTGTGACTGTAAACGACAGGTTGCGGGTTCGGTTCCCGCGAATAAATGAAATATTTTATAATATAAAATAAAACTAAATACTCAAATTTCTCATTTTTTGATTTGGTAACAAGGCAAAGCGCAGTGTTGACTTCCGCCATTTAATAACCAATGCCTCAAATTCGGCGGAAAGTAGGGAATCGAAAGGAGTGTCTTTGAACTAGGTTCTCAAGTTCCCTCTGCCTACACTGCCATCCAGCGTGAAGTTGAAGACGAAAAGAATATAAGCTTATCTACATTTAGATTATATTCATGCTTTAGTAATACAAAACAATGTATGAAGTAATCTGTAAAACAATGAATTGAACATTTTGGAAAAATATCTGTATATATTCTCGCTATGATAAAAAAGTCGTGTTTGCATAATGAATGATTTTTATATTTCAAAAAAAATCAGAATTAAAATAAACTTATTTTTAAATCAAATGATGTAGAATAATTAAGTAGGGGGGCGTCCCGAAGCATATCTGTATGTCTGTAGCATTATAGGTCTTTAATTGATGATCCGATTTGGGGGCGGCTTTGTTTAACCGAAAGCTTTGCTCATCATGGCAGTTCTAAGTTAAGTTTCATAAAAATCGAATTAGTAATTTAAAAGCTACGAGCATTGAGGCATTAAGCTGGCATTGCGTTTCGCCACTCAAACCGCAGTGCCTCAAATTTGGGGTAAAATGGGGAATGCACGGAGTGTTTTCTCACTATGTTATTCACTGTGCCTACTCTACCATATGCGGGAGATAGTGTGAAGCTGAAAAAAAATAGTCGCTACATGCACATTGACCAAGATGAGGTCGCCAGTTTTTGGGTTACAGGTATTTTATTATTTTAAATTTTACAATTTGTTAGTGTAAAAAAGAAATGTAATGCCTTCTTTTATTTTTCTTTTGAAATTAATTTTGATATTATATTATTTGTTTATTTTATGAGAATTTCGTTAACAGACTGATAGCAGGTTTTCTAAGGTCACACATCTAAGCCCAAAATGTATCGAAAATTGGACAGAGAATGCAAAACTAAATATCTTTTCAATTTTTCTTCTTTCTCTTCCTTTTCTTCTACCTAGCAAGATCTAAACTAAACTGAAAACTATAAACTATAATATTATTATATTTTTCAGCTTCACGCTGTATCCTGCCATATTAGGGAAGGCAGAGGAAACTTGGGAATCTAGTGTAAAACACTCCGTTTCGTTCCCCACTTTCCATTGAACTTAGAACATTTAGTGTTGAGTGGCGGAACTTAACCCCGAGCTTTTTGCTTTGCTACCAGAGCGAAGAAGAAACGAAAATAATTATTATTTCATGTTCTCGAGTGGAAATCATCTCCTCAAGCTGTAGCATTTAAGCTATATGCTTAAGCCCTTGCGCCAAGGCAGCCTTCTCAGTATTATACTAAAATTACATACCAACTACACATCAAGAATCAATAAAACCCGTACGAAAATATGTTCTAACATTTATATTTTCGAAATTTAATTTCTAGTAAATCGACGATTTACACGTTGACAATAATTATACATAAACAAACATTAAACAATCAGTCTTTTTGAAGATAAGGTTTTATTCGCTACAACATGTTCTATAGAAGCGTAATTACATCTAAATTACTTATATTATTAAGTTTTTATAATCAGGGCCGGATTTAGAGAGAAAGGGTCTGGGGCCAAAAAAATGAGGTTTGCAATATATATATATATGTATATTTTTATTAATTACTTGAGAAATCAACAATTTTTTTTTGATATATAATTTTTCATAATCAAAAATCTCTTACTGTAAGACAGTCTCAAATTAAACTATATAAGTATACATCATACTTTTTATGTCTCCGATTATGATTTTTTATGTACGCTTTTTACCTACAAAAGCTATAGCTTTTGTTTAGTTATTAAAAGCCATATAAGCCTTTACAAACACACTTAATTTATTAGTCTAGGTCTTAAGACCCATTAAATCCGGCCCTGTCTATAATAATATCATTATGCAGTTACAAAAATGTATGAGATCAAAATTTTTCTATATTATAATATAGAACATAATTTACACATTATACAAATTAAATTATAAAGAAATATAAAATAAAAAAAAATTACACAGATTTTAGGGACAAAAAAATAGGTTGACTAGTTACGGTTAGTATTTAAACAATATGTTTGTATACAGATATGTATTAAAATTATTTATTTTATACATTCTTAGTAGAACATAAAAAAACGGCAGTGTAATTGTTTCTTTGAGCAGGAAGATATTAAGCAACGATATACAATATATGAGGACCCTAATGTTATCAAAAATGTCGAGCTGAGAAGAGTTTCGGCTTAAGTCTTCTACTGAGAGGCTTGGCTTAAGTAGCAGAGCTCAACGCCGTAAAAGAGCGAAAGGAAAAAAAAACACTAAACAATTATGATTACGATATATATGCTACAAAAAAAAGCTATTGTTTTATATTTTTCAAATGAAATAAAAGACAAGTTGTAATCGAGACGTTTGCAGATTAGTACTCGAGGGAATGAAGTTTTTTTATTTCCTCTTTTGGTAACTAGACAAAGCGCGGTGTTGTGTTCCGCCACTTAACACGCAATAGTTGAACAATTCCAGACTGCACGTGGCATACTGCGTGAAGATATAAACATTAAATATGCATATATCTATAGCAAAAATTATAAACAAAATTAAGAATATGTAACTACTAAGTATGGTAACTTTAAGTAAAACAGTATATTGACTTTTCCCTTATTCATTTTCATTCAATTTTAATTTTGAGGCTAACTATATTTAATATGACCGAGAAAAAAATGATATTTCAATTATCTACATAAGTATAACTGAATTTATAGCTGTATTCACAAAAATTGTATGAATCGTTTGATTTTTCAATAAAAAACACGTAATGCTTAAAAAAAAGAATAATATACCATTTTCATAACTCATACAATAAAATCAAAAATGCCTTAATATTAGATTAGAATTTAAAAATTCCTTAACATCTAACAGTAACATACGCATATAGAAATGAACACAACCATTAAAAGAATGCTTAATTTTACTCATATTGAATGTCCTATGGCTACCTGTGATGTGGCACTCTGCATGCTTCTAGAACAAAATAAATAATATTAGAAGAATTGGAAAAGATATAGCATAGTGGTTAGAGAGCGTTGGACAAAGGGTTCAAATTCCGTTACGTTCATTTTTGGTCACGTCAAGTTTTCTCAATAAATATTTTGCTTTCCTAAATCAAGAATAACACTTTATGAAGTGTTTTTAGCTTAACGTTATATTTCGCATATAGTTGGTCTGAGGGAACCTGTTTTTAATAGAAATGGAGTATGTTAATAATAGGTTCCCAAGTTGCCTCTTATTACCTTCCTATGTGCGGAATACAGAGTAAGGCTAAAAAAATCATGAAAATAACACTAGAATGATTTAAAAAATGCTATACTTTAAATATTTTGCAGAGCGATTTAGATAAAGAAAGTCTAAATGTTTACACTATTTAAATATGGCAATCATAAAACTACGTTTAAAATTTTAATATATAAATATCGTGTTTACTTATACTTACTTCTGGGAGCACTTTTTAGTGTGGTTGTTCGTGACACGCAATCGCTTTCCTCTGATTCAGATCTCATTTGAAAGCTTGTTTCTAGAAATATACGAAGTTAATATATCATTAATGAAGGAACAAAATATTTTTTAGCTCTTAAATTTATATCTGACTAACTTTATAGCTAGAAACTAGTGATACTTTTTTGTATTTACTTAGCTTCACACAGTAATTTGTAGGCAGAAGAAACTTGGGAACCTAGTGTTAAGACACTCCGTTCTCGTTAAGACACACTCCACTTTCCACTGAATTTGAGTCGGTGTGTGATGAGTGGCAACTCAACGCCGCTCTTTCACTTGTAATCAGAGCTAAGAAAAAAAAAAAAATAAATATTTGATTTCCTCTAGTGGGGATCGAACCCACAACCAATGAAATTTCCAGTCACCCGTTTGTATCCCCACAAACGGCCTCTATGGAAAACAATCTATACAATGTAATATAAAATTTTGTGAAGAAAATAATACATACCACTATCATATCTCTTACTGTTACCGGGCAGCATTCTTGCAGGTGCTTCTTGGTTGTCCACGTGACCAAATGTACGGAACCCGATCGCGAATTGCGCGTACGGACTTATTTCATATAGTTCTGGAAATTTAAATTGTTATTTAGAATATTATAAACATTATATATAAAAAAATATATAATATATATATATATATATATATATATATATATATATATATATATATATATATATATATATATATATATATATATATATATATACAAATTGTGGGTACCCAAACACAATCCCACCTACGTACGTACTTAAGTACTATGTGTTTATGTTTTTGTAAATTTATTTTAATACTTGTTTATGTTTATACCGCCAGTTTTGTTCTTTAATGCAAATGACATGCAAATAGTGCAAAAAATCACTTCGTTAATATCACGTTGTACGAAGATCACACGATTTACATTCCCATTCTTTTATCGGAGTAATTGAGAACGACGCCTCACTCAACATTTGACTTGGTTCTCACTTCATATATCTATTTTTGATGGAATATCATGACTTCATACATGTATAATAAGTAGTTTACGAGTTTTGAAAGACTCATTAGTAGGTTAAAATGCAAGAGAGAATGCAATTTATTAAATTATTTTACTATTTTTTAAAGTGTTATTCCACACTTAGGAAAGAAAAATACTTAATTTAAAAACGTATAAAAATTTGAACGAAGCAGGACGAGAGGTGCAGATTCAAATGCTGCTTCGTTCAAATTTTTAAAAATAACATATATAGCATTCTCTTAAAAAATAAAATATGTAGCAGTCTTTGGGTAGCGGAAATTTGTAGAAAATCTCCCTACAGATGCTAACAACATAAATAAGTTGTATAAAGCGTATAAAAATTTCAACGTAGCTTGGTGAGAACGAATGGCTTAGTTGGTCAGAGCGCTTGGACGATTCCCAAGAGGCGCGGGTTTAAAACCTGCTTCGTTTAATTTTTTTTACGTTTTTATATTAAGTATCATTATCCTCGTTCTAGTTACGAGGCAAAGCGCAAACCTCGAGAATTCAGTGAGAAACGACGAACAGTGTCTTAACACTAAGTTACTAAGTTACAAGGTCCCGGATATAGCGTGAAGCTGAAAAAAATATTACAAGCTTTTCTTGTAATTTCACAGTAGAAATTTCTATTTTCTGTTCAAGTTGTTCAATACTTTCATAATTTTTCTTTTATTCTTCCTATTAGTCGTGCTATTGGTCCCCATATTGTCAATCTTAAACATTAAGTATAGGCGTGGTCGATGACAATTTACTTCATAGACAGGCAAGGAGGAAAGGATAAAGATACAAAATTTTTCTCCGTTATAGATTATGGATATAATCAGGACGAAGATAAAGTTGCCTAAAACACTACTGCCGGAATTGGATGAGTAATAAGCACTTAATTTGACATAAAATGTTTAATTTATGGAGCACGTTCTGGTGCTATACAAATTTTGGGAACGGTATGGGAATGACAAGGGACCATCA
>DWMZ01005139.1:0-11171 GCA_018249855.1 Eueides tales michaeli | reverse complement strand
CCTTTGAAACGAGCGTGTTACATAAAAACTGACAGTATTTTCATACAAGGTAAATCAATTCGAGCTTATCTATTCATCGGGTCAGCACAAATCACAGATTATAAATATTCATACATACATTTTATTGCTTTAACCGATTGATACGTAGTCTGTGGTCACGCGACCGTATTCTATCTATGGCTAAAATATTTACAATATTCATAGATGATTACATAATATTATCTATGGTAATAATTAAAAACGTGAGCCGGCGTTTTGTCTATGACTATTTATATTTAAAACATGATTGCTGTGTGTATTTAACTTATAGAAAAGTCTTTATTAATTTAATAGAGCCCAAAATACATTTTTTTTAATAAATAGATAAGCTCGAATGATGATTGATTTAATAAAATTTATAATTTTGTCTATGGTTTTTACGCAATCATTTTAAAAGCGGATAACCAAACTTAAATGCCGTTTTCAATATTAGGTTGTGAGTTTCAACTTCAACTTGGGGTTCATTCCATCGCTCTAGAAATAGGCCGCGCGGGAAATTCAAGTCGGTAAGGGGAACGAAAAAATTTAAAAAGGTGGGAGAAGAAGTGAAAAACGGAGAGTCACACCACTAGACTTCCCCAGGCTAAACCAAAATAAAAAAGTCATCAAATCGACTCGTTATATAAAAACTTCGCCAGTTCGACGAAGATATAAGATGTATGCTTAATTTTTACTATTTTTAAAGTGTTATTCCACACTTAGGAAAGAAAAATAGATTTGAGGCCTGACAGGTTCTGGGTTCGATCCCCAGTCGACGAAATGAAATATTAAATATTTTCAATTTAAATATTTAATGTTTCATTTCTTCGCTCTGGTAATAAGGCAAAAGGGCGACGTTGAGTTCCGCCACTCGACACGCAATGCCTCAAATTCGGCGGAAAGTGGGGAACGTGAAGTGGAACGGAGTGTCTTAACACTTAGTTCCCAAGTTTCCTCTGCCTACCCTGCCATGTGCGGAATACAGCGTGAAGCTATGTATGTATGTATGTAGGAAAGAAAATACTAAGTCCAACGTCTTGGACGATCTCTTAGAGGCGCAGGTTCAAATCCTGCTTCGTTCAAATTTTAATACGTTTTTTAAATTTAGTATATAGATTAAAAACTCGACTGCCTGAAAAAAAATTATAGTTATAATGGAAAATTTTAAATTTTATAAATATTACTGTATTTTTGCCTACGAATGAGAGAAAGCTGGCGGCGTGTACGTAGCTGGCGACGAAGGCCGTAAAAAACTAATGTCACAAGCAGAGACTTACGCTCTGCCTACGCTTCTGCGTGACAACTTTATATAAGTTTTATTTAAAGTAAAAAAAATGTTCATAGTTTTTAAATTGACATTATGTATAAATGCCTTTTGGGGCCTGTCGTGGTGTAAAGGCAACCACGCAGCAAGTTGTGGGTTCGATCCTCACACAAAGTATTTAATTTTTTTTATCTTCACGCTTTATCCCGCACGAGGCAGGGTAGGCAGAGAGAATCCGGGAACCTAGTGTTAAGACACTCCGTTCCGCCGAATTTGAGGCATTGCGTGTTGAGTGGCGGTACTCAACGCCGCGCTATGCCTTATTACCAGATCGAAGAAATGAAACATTAAATATTTAAATTGAAAATATTAAATATTTCATTTCCTCGACTGGGAATCGAACCCAGAACCTGTCGGTTACAGTCACACTCTGGTGCCGCTGCGCCACGACAGGCCTCAAAGTGTTAAAAAACAAAGTATTAAAAAAATAACATTTTCATTTTGCTCGGTGTGTTAACGTAGCAAAGCGCGTAGTTGAGTACCGCTAGTACCGTCGGTAGAAAGAGATGAAACGAGTTTCATCCCCATACCCTACCATACTAAAACATAAATACATAATTATTTACAGCTTCACTTAGCTTCACTCAGAGGACAGAGGGAACCCAGTGTCAAAACACTCCATTCATCACGCACTATCGATTTATCGATAAATGAAAGCAAATAAAAAATAAAGAAACCTTTAATAATTTTCGTATGTATGTTAGTATGTCATTGGATGAACAACATAAGAATACATTAGTGACAAATCAACATGGACGCGAGATTGAATTATTGAAAGGCTTCAGAAGCACATTCACTTATTTCCAATTATTATAAGTAATTACTTACGAAATGATTAAATATCATCTATATTTCTATACTAATATATTAATTAGTTTGTTTGTATAAAGGCGCTTATCTCAGAAACTACTTGTCGAATCGAAAATATAGATTTTCGTTGTGGATAGTTAATTTATCGATGAAAGCTATAGAATATATTAGGTATGTGCTATACGAAGCTGCAGGTAAAAGCTGCTGTTACATATAAAAAAAAACTTTCTAATTATTATATATAATATATAGCTTATTTATGATAAAATGATTATATAACGAGGTAACACGCCGCGTTGAGTTCCAACAACAATAGGGGGAAGGAAATCTCTAAGTGGGAACAAAGTGTCTTACCACTACATGCCCAAAAAAAATAACACACTCCGTTTTTTGAATAATGTATAAACATTACATATCACAGAAATTAAATCAAGGCTTCATTTTAATGTATTCTATACATCTCTTCTAGAAGTAACAAGTTTTTTATCATCAACATAGTATACATACAATCTTATCAAACACACACTTCACGAATCACATCACCGCATTGTACGTATCCAGGCAAATTGGAGACGACGAAAATTGAAAAGAAATTCTCTATTGAACTGAATAGAAGGCGGTGAAAAGATTTCATAGAACTGACCGAATTATTTATGTGACTTCGGGTGGTTTCAATTTATGAGCTCCTTTTTAACTTTGTATCCTTAAAATCTAATATATTATAGATTTTTGTTTGATAAAAAAGGCCGTTTTGGCGCAGTGGCGTAGCTTCTGACTTTCTATTCTACATATGCGAGTTCAATTAACACTAAGCATAATGTGATTTTAAGAAAACGTAGACAAATATGAGCGAAGTGGCATTTGGACCCACGCTTCTTGGAAACCGCTTTTACATATTTTTGTACTCAGCTTCACGCTGTTTCCCGCAAATGGCACGGTAGGCAGAGGGAACTCGGGAACCTAGTGTTATGACACTCCGTTCCATTTCCGTTTTACACTTTCCGCCGAATTTGGGGCATTGCGTGTTGAGTGGCGGAACTAAACGCCGCGCTATTGTCTTATTACCTGATTACATATTTTTGTAATACTTTATAATAAATATTTTTCTTTTCTAAGAACGGAGTATCTAACACTATATAAATAAAAAAACGATCTGGCGGCGGTGTTCTACCACTCGACATAAAATGCAATGTCTGAAAATTTGATCGCAGCGTGGGGAACAAAATGTCTCAACACACTGGGTTCCCTCCGCCTATATAAGGGATACATCGTGAAGCTCTGCGCGTGGTTGTATATAAAATGTATATAAAACGTCCTTACAGTCACAGCAATATCACAGATATTCTGCTAGCTGGTTTGGTTTTCAGCTGGAGAAAAATATAATTGTATATTTTAAGCACCCCAAAAGTACCTCTTTGTAATTTTCTTAATTCAAAATTGAAGTAAACAAAATATACTAAAACTGAAATGAATAACCACCATTAGTATAAAAGTATAGGAGATTGGCCCAAAATCCGAATGCATAGCGCCTGGCGCCGTGCCCGATGCAAATCATTAATTACTTCAGATTGAAACCCCTGAGGCTTAGACATTTTCTTAGTAACTCCGTAGAGTTACTATCAGTTCCGGTCGTGAAGAGTTTGTTTGATTGTTTACATTAATCTCGGGAAGCAATGGTCCGAACTAAAAAAAATCTTTTTAGATAAAACATCTATATATCAATGAAGGCTATATGTATGTATATTATGTTAATTATTTATATGTAGCTCATGGTAGCTGCGGTTATGTATATTTGAAAACGCGGTCGTATTTAGCAGGCAGGGTAGGCAAAGAGAACTTGGGAACTTAGTGTTAAGACACTTGCTTTCGTCACTTTCAGCCGAATTTAAGGCATTGTGAATTGAGTGACGGACTTTACTTGGCGCGCCGCGTTTGGCCTTTTTACCAGAGCGATCCCCTCAAATGAGGATCGAACCAACAAACCTTTACAGTCGCACGCTTGTGCCCACATACGTTTACAGTGATACACGTGTGTATCTGCGTGTTTACCCGTATCAATAAATCAAAATAAAATGTTTATATTGTGTATAATTAATTAGGCCATTACATATATGTCATTTGTCTTGTTACATAGACATGTCTGAGAAGAGCCGGCATATAAGCATAACTGCCGGTATAAGCATAGCTTCACAACTGAGTATCAACGACATTTAATCCCACGCACTTTTATCATAATAATAGTCTAGGATTGAATAATAGGTTTCACCCAATAATAAATTTAACTAAAACTTTTACTATAAATTATTCAAATATACTTTTTTCGTTTCGCACTTTCTACGGCAAAAGCTTATAATCCATAAACATGGCACAGTAAAAGTAGCACAAAATGGCCTATATATATATTTTAGTCAATTTTCATTTTGTTTTCTGTTCCTTATGACGGATCCTAAAAGACAATGAAAACGTGTAATATAAAAAATTGTCGACGCAACTGCAATGTTTCTTTCGACAATTTGACAACACAAGGCTTTGATGAGCTACAATAAACGACGCAACGTCTCTCTGAGATTGAGGATGGTCGTATTACACAAATATTTTTTCAGCTTCACGCTGTATTTTGCACATGTCAGGGCAAGTAAGCAGGGAACTTGGAAACCTAGCATTAAGACATTAAGTTTCCATTATAATTTTTCCGTTCCTCATTTTCCGTCGCATTTTCAAGATATATTGTGTTGAGCTTGAATCCGCATAACTCCCCACGACTCGCCTCAATAACATACAGATATCTATGTTGTAGGATATTTTTTTCAGTTTCACGCTGTATCCCTCGCATATGGCAGGTAGGCAGAGGAAACTAAGAATAATAATGTGAATCGTTCCCCCTTTTTCGCCAAATTTGGCGGAATTGGCGGAACTGGCGGATTTGGCGGAACTGGCGGATTTGGCGGAACTTAACTCTGCTTTGTCTTCTTACCAGAAAGTTTCATGCTGTATACCGCATATAGCTGGATTGGCAGAGGGAGAAGTGAGTTACGTAATCCCGATGCCCCATTTTTTATACAATTTCGGTTAAGTGACGGATCTCAATGCTCTAATAATAAAAATATTCATCGTGATAGAAATCAAACCCTTATACGTGTAACTTAAACACTCTGCTTTAGTGGCATCATTATATATTCCTTGTATTTCGGTAGTGGGGCACAAAACGGAGTGACTTAACACTTATTTCCATATAACACTTATTTTCTGCCATGTGTGGGATACAGGGTAAATATTTAAAAAATCTTATTTTTTACCCTATAATTTACCAACTTAATAATAAAACTGAAAAATTAAAACAAAAATTACAAGAACCACCTAACATTTTAAAACAATGGACGTCAATACAACTGTAATGGACATGACATATACTATAGGGCCGAGGTAATGACGGTTGCTGGAATACGGAACACGGAACTTTGTACACGCGACCTACTGTTGTAATTGTAACTTACTTTATTGTTTCCTTTGTTTAGTTTCACCATATATGGCATAGGGAATCAAGTGTTAAGGCTTTCCATTTTCCACGTACTTTCTAATTTTGGAGAACTTGCGTGTTCCATGGCGGAACCTAACGCCGCGTTTTATTAAATTGAAATCGTGCGGGGAAAATGCGATTAAATTTAAATATAAGCTTTACCCTGAGTGGGGATCGGACCAAAAGTCATCACGTAATAGTTAAAACAAATATTATAATAATCTTGTTTAAAGTCATTTTAGTAAAAACATAACTATTTTTGAGTGATTCAAATGCCTTAATATTACGGCAAGATATTGGTTAACACAGGTCTTAACACTAGCATGTCAGGCTTTTACTGTTAACACTGCGAGTCCTTTACAAGATAAAATGTGAAACTAAAAAAAGAATAAAGGAAAAAACAAAGATTTAAGCATCCAATTAGAGAACCAGACGATATAAATTACAAAACAAATTATTTTCATCGCAAATCCAAGAACAAAAGAACCTAAGTTCAAATGACGAGTATAATCAACATTTTTTTCAAGAATATTATAAAATTAGCTGAAGCTAAAGTAAACTTACAGTATTCAAGAAAACAATATTTAATTCACGCTTGCAGCACCAGTAATTAAGCACCAGTTTTATAAAAGGAGAATTTTAGAGACGACCGTCCTTTGAAACGGACGCGTCTTCCGTTTCGCGATATTAAACTTTCTACTTAACACGGCTTATTAATAGTGGAGAGAATGAAACTTGTACGTTCTTGAATTTACCGTTTACGAGACCAAATCTGTCTATTTTTAATTTCTAATTTTCGCCTGTCTCCCTGACTGTGGCACCTTAGCTCCTGAATTAATGTACCAATTTAAGTGTGACTTTTTTCAATCAGAAGTCTTTTTAATTATTAGCTATGTTTTACTAAAAATAATGTGGATCAATAGGTCAAGAGCTATAAGCACTTTGCTAAGATGAGGTGGCCATTTTTTTTTGTTTAGGGATCTTTAATTTATTTTAATTATGTTTGCTTATTGAAGAGCGTTTGTTGGTAAGCACTAAAATAGGCTTTTCGGGAACTCCATCTACAAAATGAATAATGGGAGCACAGACGCGGTTTTGTCTGGTCATATTATTGTTGAATTGTTGTATAAAATATAATCTACATGTTGCGTGAAAATACACCAAACATTTATCCACACCAAATTTCACATTTATAATATTAATAGGATAATTTTGATTAACAGTCAGTAGTTTATGGTACTTAAAAGCCTTGTTATTGTAAGCTATATATAGCTTCTCTCATTAGCTGACGATTTACAACTTAGAAATACCAAGTACTCTCTTCTAACATATAACTCTACTGATACGTACTTGAAATCATAATACGAGACTCAACTTATTTTTTGGTAAGAAGACAAAACGTGTCGTTGAGTTCAGCTACTATATACGCAATGTCTCGACAATTGCATGGAAGTGGCAGGCTAGGTAGAACGAGCTTGGGAACCTAGTGTTAAAACACCCCGTTCCCATTATGATATTTCTGTTCCCCATTTTACACCAAATCCCAAATTTGGCAAAAATTGAGTGACGTCACGCTTTGCTTTGTTACCAGAGCGAAAACAAGGTCGCAACTCACAACCTGTCACATTCACTGTCACCCGTTTGCGCCACTGCGCCATGTCACGCCTCAAATAGTTTAAGTAACACAAAAATAGCATCTATTCCTAAGATTATAACGTGCAACAAAACAAACTCTTCTATTCTACAATATTTGTATAGAAATATAAATAAAACTATCTCTATAGACTGAACCATATAAAAATATTATGATTCAAGGTAGGTATCAATCTACAAAGGTTATTCTTACATTCCCGCTATTTACATAAACCTGAGGTAGTTCAATTGAATATAGAAGACAGATATTTTACATAAATTTGATCAAAGTATCCAAATGCTGTGAGTAAATAATATGTACAACAGACACGTGTTTTGAATATTTTATGATAGAAATCGTAAAAGTGTCAAATAAAAAAAAAATTAACAAGTCGGTTGTCGATTCGATTCCCATTGGGAAATTAATAGTTTCATATTTTCATTTTCTTCGTGGCGAGGTAGGCAAAGGGAAATTGGTAACAAAGAAATTTCCGTCCTCCACCTCCCGCCGAATAATTTGGCGTGGCGTTAAGTTCCAACTTATAGAAGTATAGAGAACGGAGTGTCTGAACACTGAATTCTCTCTCTATCCTGCTATAGATATAAGTGAAGCTATAAAAAAGCGTCATTTTACATAAATTTTACCAAAGAATCCTCATACTGTGCCATACACAGACACACGTCTTGAATACTTTACGACGTGAATCGTAAAACTGTCAAATAAAAAATACAAACAGTATTTTGTTGTACTCAGACCCAATACAAGTAAAGGATGTTTAAAAAAATATTACTATTCACATAAATACTGAACCTAAATCATTATCTATACATAGAAACGGTACTAAAATGTCCGTTTTTTTTTTAAATTATCAGCTTCACGCTGTATCCCGCGTATGGCAGGGTAGACATAGGCTTGGGATCCTAGTGTTAAGACACTCCGTTCTAATCTAGACATATTCCTCATATGGATATTTGTGACTTCAAAAAACAAATTAAAAGAGAGAAGGAAAAGGGATGACCAGGTTCCCTATGTTAACCCTACAGCTGATTCTACGTACAAAAGTATACATTGCTAGTAATCTAAAAAAATGTTTAAGCATTCAAAAAGGTTAAATAAAATTGACTATTAATATAAGTTAATAGAATTATCATCTTAATTTCTGTATCTACACTCATACACTTTCGTATAGAAGAATTACATTAACATGTATGAAGACAAGCCGTGCCGTTCTTGTTAAAATGTATCTAAGGTATATATATAGGTTTCATATGTTCACTACATCCTAATATATTCTTGCTCTTTGAGAATAAAAAATGATAATTACATCTTCAAAATAAGATGAGTATACAGACTAACTTCACACTGTCGATGAGGGTATCTATTGTTAAGACACTCCGTTCCTAAAGCATCGTCAAATGAAAAAATCACTCGAAAACGCGAAATATTGTTTTATTTTATTTTCCCAATCAAATGAGAGAATAAACACAACCCTCCCTCGCATCTATAAAATTTCAACAATTCGTCATGATCTTTTTTACTGAATCTAAATAAATAAATAAAAATAAAAACAGCCTTTATAGCTGTTACGCTTTCAAAAAAAAAAATCATAAATTCAATAATTAATAAAGTCAAAAAAATCTTATTAACTACATAAACACCCCATTAAATCTTTTTTCTATTTTCTAACAGAATTTCCATTTAAAAACAAACATGCCTTACACATTCATATTAAACTTAATGTAAAAATACAAAACCAAGTACGTTCAGAGTGCCAGGTTCCGAAGCCGAACGCAGGACATAATGTGCCTTTTCCGACTTGTTTTAAAAGCATAATATTTTTGCGAGAGCTTTAGACGTATCCGGTACAGCTTTTATAATGCTCACACCTTCGCGTCGTCATGTCTTCTACACAAATTATTATAAATTTCTCTTGTTAATGTTTAGTATAGTGTTATCCTCTATATTTTAAGGGCTTGAGCGCGCGACTGTTCTCTTGTTACCAAAAGAAATGAAAATATTAAATGTTTAAATTGAAAATTTTAAATCCTCGAGTGGGGAGTGAGGATCACATGCCCCTGTGCCACAACAGACCTTAGGCGTTCATATTTAGCATTTTTTCCAATTGACAAAATCGTTATAGAATTAGAACACAGAAGAAGTATTCGCCTTCATAGACGCTCGAGAAAAGGTCAGCGATCGCATGGGAATACCCCGCGTACGCTAATCAAGACGGTCTGTGACCGTTTGGCCCGCATCGAGACGCGGACGTGCCGAGAGGAAGGATGCTATATCTAGAAATATGCTACGCATATATATGTTGGAGAAGCGGTGTGTGTGTTTGAACGATGAGCGGATTTTGATGAAAAGTATGCCTTTTTCAAATTCGTTTAATGAAGAAAAAATTAATTATTTGTAACATTTTTAAAGTGCCGTTCCACTCATGTCCCGTTAAGGATATGAGCGTGCGATTTTAAACGCGACAGGTTGTGGATTCGATTCTTTCTTCACTTAGGTAACCAGGCATAGAGCAGGGTTGAGTTCCGCCAATAAACATGCACGCCTAAATTCTGCCGAAAGCGAGAAACGAAGTATTTTAATCAGGTTTCCGTGTGCGAAATACAGCGTGAAGAAAGTCCTCATTTTTTTGTCATAAATAAACTAATTTAGCAGCCTGTATGTAAAAACGAAAGTGACACGTGAAATTAAAATGATCGCAAACAACGTTTGCTCTTTTATATAATATATGTTGTATGTTTCGTCATTTGTTACTAAATAAACCTAAAAAAATTAACTATAATATTGATCCATATGTATATTATAATTATAATTTTTAGCTTCACGCTGTGTCCTGGTGATGGATCCTGGTGTTAAGACACTCTGTTCCCCATAAAGACACTATTGCTCCCTCTATCCACCGTATTTTAAGGGTTTGCGATTATAAAATAGTTGACATGAAGAAAAAATATTTTTTTGATGTTTTGAGAATGCCCAGAAGGTGTGACTTCACGTTAAGATATTTAAAAAACAAGGATTTTTCCTTCTTAAGTGTAAAATAGCACTTTGAAAATGTTAAATACATAGTTTTATCTTCGTTAAAGGAATTTGAAAAGGCAAAGTGAAGCGGTACTACATTCCATACGAATCCCGTCATCATTCAAATGTGTAAACACACACTTCGCTTCTCCAACATCTGAGTAGTGTCTTTCTAGATCTAGCGTCTTTCCTCTCGGCACGTCTGCATCTCGGTGCGACAGGGCCAAATGGTCAAAGACAGTCTCGAAAAAAAGAGATCATAAACATATGAATATAATTTATAAGCAAGCTCATGAGAATTTCGTCATAATTTGAAGAGAATGGCTTACTAAAGTAACAAGAACATTACAGGTATATAGAGGTATGTAGAAATGTCTATCAGAAATCATACCAAACCAAACGGTTACACATTGTTACATTAAATGCAAAAAAAACTAATTAACTTCCTTTGAAAAAAAAAGTGACTGACTCAGCCTTAAAACCGAAAAAACGAAAAAATGGTTTTTATTAACTATATACAACTATTCCTTTCTGAAGACACAAAGAAACACTTTACTGTTTTAAAACGTCACCATGTACGTAATGAAGACGACTCAACAGTATTGAACCTCTCCGCTAACAATCAGACAGAAAAGCTTAATAGGAGATTAGTCTGACAAAAGCGCATTAGAGAAGACCGTAAAGTTAAAAGCTCGCTGTTCAAAGTATGACACGGTTTAAATTCATTAAATTAATTTTCAGAAGTAAAAATAATACAAAGTTGATGGTTTTGGTGGCGTAGGAACATAAAGGTACGGCTGCAAAAGCGACAAGCTGTGGGTTTGATACCCAATCAA
>DWMZ01005138.1:0-11172 GCA_018249855.1 Eueides tales michaeli | reverse complement strand
TAACTTACCTTCTGTGTCGGCATCAATAGGAACAATGCGTGAGCTTTATCTTGCGCCCTTTGTTCCCTCCCCACTGCACTGTCGCAAGCGCCGCGTCGCGCTCCGTACATGTACATGTACAAGTATGACGAACAGAATAAACTATATAATTTACTTTGTATTATGATTTAGGTTGTCTCAGAACAGCCGATCTATTAAATATTTTGATTGTTAATGTGACGGTTGTGGGTTCGATTCACTGTCATGAGAATTATTTATTCTCAAATCCTAGCTTTAGTAATAAGACAACTTTACGTAATTTTATTATAGACACGTATATTCAGGCCGATAAAAAGTATATTTAATTTTTGCGGTGAAAACTAGGCTTTATTCTTTATTTCTTCTGTATTATCTGTTACTGTTTTACTATAACGGTCAATATATTGTCAGACTGAATATTCTAATTAATATTGAATATTCTAGTGTACATATTGTGAAGAAACGATAATCCTGCATCTTCAAAAACATCTCGCAGTTAATCTCGAGCTCTTAGTTTATAAATACATTTAGCCGTCAAATCTTTTTTGAAGATATATTTTTAATTAATTTTGTTTTGGATTTCTATCTTTTTTCTACAAAAACTGGCTGTTTACTATAATATCAATTCATTGAAATTGAGGAATAATTGTCTAAGGGCAATATCGCGAAGTTAATAAAGGAACTCATCCATTCTACGAGGAACGAGTAATTTACAAGATTATGAAAACTGATCAACACATCACTCAACAACAATTTAATTTACAACGTAAAGCTTTCCGCTCGATTACCATTTACCAGAAGACTAGGAACTGGGACGAGAAGTTCAATCGTTAAAAGTTAATAAAAATAAGAAAAAAGATTATTATTTCGTGTATAGTATTTCTATAACATATGTTCATCATCATTAAATATAAGTTTCAAAATGCATCTTTGCCTCTATGCACTCTCTCTATACACAAAATATGTAAGAAATGTATAAAATCAAAACGGTAAACAATATCCAAAACAGTATTTTTTAAATGCAACCTTAAAATTTCTGAGGTCAATACGCTCAACCAAACAAACCACACAACATCTGTAGATTCTAATCTATACTAATATAACAGAGAATTCAGCTACATATATTGTATGAGACTAGTCGTTATAATCTCAAGATCGTAAAACGATCGTCACTTTCAATTTCACGAATCATCATCAGAACACTCGTCGTTTATGAAGGTGTAGTACTAACGTGTAATGTGGCTTGGTCTTTGAACCATTTCACCGAAATCACTTCAGAAACGCCTTCTCCAAAAGTTTCTTCGTACTTTAATATCATAGAGTACAGTTACTGCTATAACCTTACCCGAATATTCTATACAAAGAAATCTGCTCAAATGCCGTCGACTAATTTAATTTCACTGATAACTTTGTTCCAAGCAATTTAGTAACGCTTTTTAATAAAGTTTTATTTTTTTTGTTTCATGCTTTATGTTCTCTTTATTAAATAAATGGGGATTATTAGATATGTGAAAGTACTTTTCAGTATATGAAGTATATATGTCTGTTAAACAATCATGATGTAGTGGGACAGTCTTTGATTAAATTAGCTTGTGAGTTCAATCCCCATTCGAGGATATAGCTATGTTACACTTGTAATGTCTGAAATTTGCACTGACAGTGAGAAACGGGTTGTTTTGAAATTAGATACCTTCTGTCTTTTTTATTATATATTGTGAAAAATTAAAAAAACAATGGCAATTCCGAGTTACGTAAAGAAAGAGCATAAACGTGACCTAAAAATAAACATCTAAGTTACAAAAGAGTACAGTGGAACTCTACAATGAATAGATTCAGTGATGCGTACACATTGTATGCACATATTGTAATTAGTTAGTAATTATACATGAAGCGACAACATTAACAAAGGGCAATGCCTAATAGAGTATCAATTTAAATATCTCACGTGACCGCTTCAGACAGATCACTCTCAGTCATGACTGATATTTACATTTATAAATATAAAGTGTATTGAACTTTTACAACAATATCTTTAAGAAATAGACTTTTCGCGACTGTCTTCCGCTCCTTTAATTTTAGATTGTGCAGTTATATCATCTATTGCTTTACCTAATTGTATTTTAATTGTATAAAGGAAAGCGACTTCATATATATGCGAATATGGAAGATTTTATACGCTTTTGTCCACGCGTCACGACCGATTCTGTCGAATTTCTTCACAGGTTTCGAGAATTCAGAGGAAAGTGGTGGTGGTTCTAATAAAAACGGAGTGTCTTAACACTAGGTTTTTAACTTTTCTATACCTACTGTACTTTATTTCGTACATACAGCGTGAAGATAAAAAAAATATTACTATAAGACGTGTTCTAAACATTGTATAATATCAACGTTAATTCATTACAATAAATCTTCTTAAGCGATGTAAACCTGCAAAAATAGCTTTGTAAAGAAACTACGAGTATATCAATATTATTATAGTGAATTTAAAATGGCCAATAAAATATAAAAAAAACCTGAATTAAATGTTAATGAAATGTTGATCTCGTTCCCACCGTTAATTAATTCCTTCTCTTGTAAAACTCAGAAGTAGTTTTTAATTGAATCTGGTCGTTTCTTTAATCGCTATAAAAACTGCTCTGGTATTGAATGTGATGACGTGACACGGCACACAGTGCAGGAGGCAAGGGATGTATACATTTTAGTTTCTATTAAGTATTATTTCCATAGTTAATTTATCTAAAGTGATTCATGTCACTGTTACTTATGAAGTCGGGAGATATTTGGTTTTCGTGAGATTTACCTGTTTAAATGACACTCTCAAACTAAATTATTCACTTATATTTAGATTAAGTATTTTTGTAAACTCGACATTATTAGAGCATCCGGGACAGTAAGTGTGGCAATTGAAAAATCGATAGAGTTAGTTTGATATACAAATTGTATGAACTGATAGACGGATGCCACCTCAATCTGTCCGTAACTAAACATTACTGTAAAGTGTTTGAAACGTCGAGTTTAAAACCAGTAACAACAGTAAACATAGACGAGAGCTAAAGAATATTAATGATATGATGTTACCTGTTTGCATCTCTGTTAAATTGGTGTACTACATTACTAACATAAAGTATGTACATATATACTCGTATATGGCCAATCACATTGTGAAGGTCCACACAAGTCCGTCTCAGAACATAGAATGCTTTGTATAATCACGTTATATCTTGTACAGACATAACTTAACCAAGAACGTAAACACTTATGTAAATTGTATTAAACATTTTCCCAAAAAAATTGCGTAAAGTAACAAGTTTTATAAAACAGTTAATCTAGTGGCGATCGCGGGGGGTCGGCGGGGAGTCGCGGGTGAGGGGGGACGGAGGGAGGGGAGGACCAAGTACAAAATATACATTAATATCTCACCAAATCTGTTTGTGTTCCCTCCAATTTGCATTTATATCGAATCGAGAGTCAGTTTTTAGGCTGTATTTAGATTTCTAGTTGTTTTATTTCAGTTGTTCGTCGTTGTCGTTGTTGTTATGGATCATTCATTATTTATTAACGTGGTTGTGGTTCATTAAAACGAATTACTTCTTCACATACATAACATATTAGAAATTACGAATATTTCAGGCAATGTATGTATGTAATGCACATAAAACGATATAATACGAAGATCAAGTATAATGATATTTTTTACTTTAGTGTGTTGTTTTTGACAAAAAATAAGTATAGTAAGTGTAACTTGAATCATCTAGCATTGAGTTGTAAGCCTATCGTGACGGAGGGCCTCAAACCTAACACTGTAGAAGCGAAAAGTTGTGAAATCGATCTCTACTCGAAGAATGAGATATTAAGTTTTATTTTACACGTTCAGGTATCCGGGCAAAGTGGCGTTGAGTTCCGGCCAAAGTATGGAACTGAAATATCGTAATGGAACTATGTCTGGGATTCAGCGTGAACTGTTAACTTATATACGTAAGTCTATACATCATATATGTACGAGTATATAAGGTAGTTTCTAATCGAATGTAACGTACGAGACTTAGGAACATATAAGCGTGTTTTATTTCCCTTTACTCGGATAAAATTATTCGCGACATATTTCTCGGCACTCTCCTATCAATTTGTAGGAGTCGATAATATCAATTTGTAGGAGTCGTGTTGAGATCGCATCTTGGCCCAAAAATTTTTGTATACGCGTTATTCTTCTATAGGTCCTTTATTGTCTGTAGAGTAAAAATACTGTTTTATGTTTATTTATCATATAGAAAAAGAATATAATCTATATTTTAAATGTTACGTTATCAAAAATAATAAATTGTACGATAAAAAATTGACAAGATGGTCTTCTTGATAGTTATGAAAAGAGTTATGGGTAGAAAACTATTTTTCAAACTCCATCATTTTGGGTTCGATATCCATATAAAGTAAGGATTATATTTATTTATTTTTACTTCTCCACTTTGTTATATAAAGTGGAGCGTTAATTAGAAAGTGCGTCTCAATTCTTTCCCCTGATGAGGAAAGCCGCTAAGACATAAAATGAATGTCTGCCTGTCTTAGCAACAATCTCATGATCCTAGTAGTTAGAGTACTACAGCTATATGAATAATACTAAATAGATTATTAATAGCAGTTATAATATGAGTAGGTACATAAAGACAACGTCAAACGTGGTCAAAGTATGTGTAGTTGTGGTAGAAAGACATATATTTTTTGATAAACTGTTATAATACGATTAACTTTAAAGGAAATAATATTAAATCCTAGCGACCCGCCTGCGGCTTCGCCCGCGATAGTTTATTACTGAAGAAACACAAATTATAATATCAGAATAAAATAAAGCAAAATACTAAACTATTACCTAACCAGGAAATTTAAAATAATACCAAGTTAAATATAAATTCATATCTCTATTTGGTTCTTTTCGTAAATTATGCAAATAACTATATAAATACGAGTATCTCTACTTATAACAAAATCATAACGGATCGGTGATTCTACAAGGACAATATATAAGTAAACCTGATAGAAGCCTGTTTCTGCGTGTGTTTGTCTGTTAGATAATGTAAGAAACGGCTTAACGAATTGCAGTTTTCATTATTGTATTATGGTACGCTTCCGTTAAAATGCTGTGTAGTTTTATTTAAATCGTCATTTGCTATAAATAGCATTTTTATTGAATTAGCTCAAACTCCATTTTTAACGGTTAGGTATAAATTATTGTTTTTAACATATTGCTATTAAAAATTAAATAATTACACATAATACTATACAGTTTAATAAAGTAATAAATTAATCCTTTGAGTAGTTAGTAATATTTCAAAAATGTATGAAAATCGTCATAACGTACAAGTCCGTCAATCCGTAACTAAGCCGGATTTTGAATCAATGATATCTCCTAAAGTATCTATTGTAATGATGTACTATAAATTACAATTTCCATCTTAATAAATTGCAAAATGTGACATATATTTATTTTAATGAACATAATAAATTTAAATTTAATAAATTTAAATTTAAAGGTAACTACTACCACTGCGAACTTTTTTATAGGTTTTTTAAAGAACAGTGTTTTTGTGCAAAATTGTTTTTAAGTATATCATAAGGTTGAACTAGTGCACGTCGTGTCAGTTCTCAGGAATCCCATTCTGATGTCGACCTTTTCGTAAAAGTGAAACTTTGGAAAATTTAAAATAAATTAGAAGAAAAAATCCCACCAAAAACATTTCATGTAAAATGTTGCCAAGACGACCACACAAGGTTTGCCCTACGAAAAAGATATCAGATCTCATGTAGAGCCAAGCTTCTGAATCTACACGGCCTAACTCTACCGATCCAAACTTCACAAATTCTACATATCAGTAAAAATGAATATCTCATGTTTCCCCAGATGTTATGTTCATTCCAAGATCCTCAAGTTCGTTAAATTTTCATCACAATCGTTTCAATGGTATTTAAACGCAACAGCGGTTACACGATGACAAATAAAACATCTAGAAACCTTATCTTTAAAAAAATATTTTTTATATTTTTATCTTTTTAGTATAACATGAAATTTAATTTCGCTTGCTTTTTAAAGTTCAGTACAACTCTGGTGGTCACCGGTCCCTACAGGGGGTCTCCACACTTGAGGCGCCGGCGAATGAGAGTGACGAAGCAATCAGGACGTGACAGACATTCCATGAATATTCACGGCGGGACTCTAAGCCGTCATCGCAAACCAAATACCAAATGGAAATGCAAATTATATTGAAATTATGAATTATTTAATGCTACAAAGTAGGTATACTCGTATACGATTGGTGCGGTCGGGGATATATTGGCTACCTACTTACTGTTTACTAGCTATGACTGAGCAGAATTACCATTAGAATCTTCTCTAGCATAACTGTCTTAAGGAAGTTGTGGCACAGCTGTACAGTATCTTACTGTACAATAGATAGATATGAGTTTGATTCCCAGTCAGTTTGCTGGTATAAAGACAAATCTAGGAGCTAAAGTTGACTATTGAATACACCATGTCTGTAAAAAAAGGCGGAAAGGAGGACGATGAGAGTAAATTTACACTTAATCCTTACACTTTATGCTTAGGTGCGGGATACAGCATGAAGCCTGCGTCGCTATGTGCGGGATTGAAGCTTAAAAACTTATTAATATTTCACAACATACCATAAACCAAAAAAAAACGTTTCATAGTAAAAAAATGCATATTGATGATAATGTTATTAGACTTACATAAGCTCACACTAAGCAATAAATAAAAAATGCACACAAAAAGAAAACAAAACACTATCGGAGCTCGCCCGTAAAACGCAAGCCACCCGCGAAGACGCGTCGACGCTCAGTTACTTTTTTAATGCTATTTTAAACACTAACATTTCTGATTCGATATTTCTTAATAAATATATGCTATTTGTATAAATTAAGCGATTTCATTGTTTTTAGCTTTATGCCGTACCCCGCATATTGCCTGGATAGATAGAGTAAGCTCAGGAACCTAGTGTTACGACGCTCCATTTCACTTCCCACTTTCTGCCCTGTCTAAGGCATTGCGTGTTTAGTGGCGGAACTCAACGCCGTACTTTGCATTGTTACTAGAGTGAAGAAATGAAAACGATATATATTTAATATGAAAATATTAAATATTTAATTTATTCGAGAGGGGAGCAAATCCACAACCGGTGTCTTTTACAGTCACACGCTACCCCCGCGCCTCGACAGGTCTTAAATTATTTGTTGCAAAATCTATTTACTGTAACCTAAGAGGCACAATAAAGAAGCGGGTTTGCGTTTTTTCTCTTTTAGTAAAAGCGGAAGAAGATTCTCAATATTCTGTTCCTTATTTTCAGTCAAACTTTCAATAGTTGAGTGGCGGTATTTAACGCCGCACGATCCTTAATATGAGAACGAGAAAATATAAAATAATTTAATCCCTCGAGATGTATACGAACTCACGACCACTGCGTTAACAGATACGACCCCTATATTAACAGGACTTTTATTGGTATCAACCAACAAATGAAATTCATGTTAATGTAGGTGTGATTCGACATGATTGATTTAAGTTTATTAAATTCGTTTACTTCAATATTTGATGGCGTGTTTCATCTTATCTGCATGTAAATATTATTTTCTTCCTAAATGAGGTTCAAACCAATAATCAAAGCTGATTCCGTTCGCTTTAGTAATACGTGGGGTATGTTTTACTACACTAGGATCGAATTTTCAGTGATCATATAACGTTAAGATGTGGAGAAGGTAATGGAGTATCACTGACATTAAAAATCAATACGTAAAATGTAATACAATAAAAGTTATCAGCTTTGATTTAAGACAACTTCATAAAGATTGTAAGCAGATCCACTGGTAGTGTGAAACCTGCTGTAAGTTAAATAATTCATGTACTGACTTGTACTCACTCGTACCTGCGTCGCCGCAGCGTCGTCTACACGCATCGCCTCGGGGGACGCGCTCGAGTCATAAACTTATACATTAGATCATACTGCATTGATCATAGCTTTATATTATTACTAACTTTTACTCACGTCTTTGTCCGCGTTGTAAAATAGAAATAATCTCCCGGTTTGTAACATTTTGCTCTTGTTTATCGTATCGCAGTGAAATGTTGCTTATAAATGGACTAATCAACACAAAAAATGTTTTAAGTTGAGAAGTAGTAAGTATTAAACTGTATGTATGTAAAACCGACAGGTTGTGGGTTCGATCCACACTAGAGGAAATGAAATATTTAATATTTTCAACTTAAATATTTGATGTTTTCATGTCTTCGCTCTGGTAACAAGGCAAAACGCGGCGTTGAGTTCCGCCACTCAACTTGCAATGCCTCGAATACGACGGAAAGCGGGGAACGAAAGTAGATTGGAGTGTCTTAACCCTAGGTTCCCAAAATGCCTCATCCTACCCCGCCATGTGCGGGATACAGCGTGAAGCTGAGTGTCATTTATATTCCAGTACCCCTTATTATGTATTTATATAAATCACGGTAATATTTGCTCATTTATTATTTCTATTCACATTATACACTATCTAGTTGACTCGAGTACGATACTAGAAGTACGATAGTAGCACGTCCTCAAGTATTTACTCCAGAAGGACTCCCTAGCAGGATCGTCGTGATAGGCGCTAAGTTTCATACTCTTTAATAGAAAGTGTAGAGCTTTAAGTCCGCTTCAACTTTTTTAGTTGATAATGAGATATGTACTTAAAGTTTTAAGTACTTCGCAATCCTTACTATACTCATTTAATTTCTGAAGCATTCATAAGTGGAAAGTTGTTTAAATTAAGACAAGTTGTATATACGAGATACCTATATGGTTACTAATATTGAATTATAAAACTTCACATCACTGTACCCCACTCGTGGCAGAGTAGGCAGAGGTAACCTCGTCAACCTAGGGCTTAGATACTCCGTTCACAATTAGGCTCTTCTGTTCCACAATTGTAATTTTTTTTCTTTAAAAAAAAGAACGTACCTACTAATTCACATTAATCTTTATAAAAAATTGCAGTTGAAGACCACACTCTAATAAGTAAATATAAATTATATGCAGAGATATTTTTTGTTTGAGATAAAAATACTGAACTAGAAAATGTTATCCAATTTTATTTATTTCACTAAATATTAATGACAAAGAAACAACATAAAATCCAAATAAAACAAACATACATCACTATCCATCTATCAAGTGCGTGTCATATATAATTGTACGTGACGTAGAGCTCGGAATTACCCCGGGATTATGAAAGTCAACGCAATTTATGCAAAAGTACGTCAAGGGTCACCAGCTATCGATATAACATCCGTCCACCGTCTCTATACCGCTATACTGCTCGGAATGAGGCAATAAGGAAATGAAACAAGCATATATACATATATTTGAAGAAATCAATTATATGCTTGAGCGCGCGATGGGGTCATCGGGTCGGTCAAACAGACTACTCTATCGTTCTCCTCAAATATGACATTACTAAAAGTCACGTTAATGATATAAACATGATATTATATGCGTATTTCAGTAAAATATAGATTGTTTATCAACAATACGTATATAAAGTGTATGAGACTGTCGTAAAATATTAATGAAAGTAAATAAGAAACTTGAACTAAACACGATATAATAGAACAAAAACTATATCATTAAATATAAATCTTGTAATGATTCATATTTATTTGTTATCGTACTTGACATTGTGCGTGTGTGCGTGTGTACTCACACATAGAAAAATCTGAAGTTACGTGATATAAATTATATCGTCAGCTTAGAGTGTAAGCATGTAAGCGTGTTAACAGCCTATTAAGAGAGTTCTCAGGACAGAACGTAAAATGTATAATTATTATAAGGTTGTTATAATTACAAAACTTTATTTATATTTTGTGCTATATAAAATAAAAGAGGCCTGGGTGTCGCAGAGGCACAAACATGAATTATTTAATAGTTTCAAATTAAATATTCAATGTTTTCATTTCTTCGCTCAACGGTAACAAGACCAAACGCAGTGTTGAGTTCCACCACTCAACACGCAATAGCTCAAGTGCGGCGGAAAGTGGAGAACAGATCGGAATGTCTTAACACTAGATAGTCAAGTTGCCTCTTCAACCAAGTGCGGGACTAAAGTTGGAAAAAACTAAATGGGAAATTGTGTATTTTTTACACTTTCAAAAGTATTAAAATGTACACAAAAACAAAAAAAACTGATTTAGCTGGTTTACATTGTGAGTTATAGGTTTTCGGTATCTGTTAACAATTGTAAAAGTTTGTAAACTTCATCTTGTAACGATCATTTTTCATAGCAGCTTATATCTGCGCGTATATACGAGTATGTATAATAGATACAATACAAAATGATACACCATCTCGAACACTTTCTCAAAAGAAAACTGCATATATTTCACAAAGAGATGAAAGGTCCCGTCTCGATCACAATACAAATACCAAGTTTATAAAGTTCTCTACATTTATAACCTCAAAGCAGACGTTTTATTTAATATCATATTTGAAATTTTCACAAAGCAATGTTATTTTGCTGAGCGAGTGCAATCTCATCTGAAAAATGTATCTTTGGTGTACGGGGACGGTAAGAACAGTGTTCATTTACAGATATACACCTACACGTGCACTCATTGCAAGTATTAAATCGTTTTGATATTGTTAATATACAACATCATACATAAATAAATATATTTAATTAAGACTATAAGTATAAATCTGCCATTCAATGAGGCCGGTCGTGGCACGGTGGTACGAGTGTGACAGAAGAATCCAGACGATGTGAAATGAAGAACGGAAGTGTCTTAATGAAGAAGAAATGTATTGACATTACTGTTATAGGATACAGCGTGAAGCTGATAATTATAAACATTATATGAGTATATAAAGAAATAATTAATTAAAATGTAAATTATACTTCTATCTTTCGAGGCCTATCGTGGCGCAGTGGCATAGAAGTGTGACTGTAAACGACAGGTTATGGGTTCGAATCCCACTCGAGTAAATGAAATAGTATAGTATATTCTTTATTGCATTTAACAAAAAAACATAGGAAATACAAAGTTTAAATCTAGTTAACAAAGGTGGACTTATTTCTTAAAGAAATCTCTTCCAGTCAACCAATGGAAGTGGATGTTTGACA
>DWMZ01005137.1:0-11172 GCA_018249855.1 Eueides tales michaeli | reverse complement strand
ACGTAAGATGCTTTTGCATCATAATTGCAATGTTGCATCAATTTTGGTATTCAATTGCATATAATGTTAATTTATTTAATATTATTATTTTTTTATTTTGAGAAATAAGAACAAAATTCACACGAAAAATATATATGAGATTTAAAGTAAATATAAAATAGCAGTCAACTCATTTTATATTTTATCTCATTTTTTATTCTCACATAACTATAATTTATTTGAGGCCTGTCGTGGCGCAGCGGCACAAGCGTGTGACTGTAACCGACAGGTTGTTGGTCCAATCCATACTCGAGGAAATGAAATATTTAATATTTTCAATTTAAATATTTAACATTAAATATTTATTTCTTCGCTCTGGTATTAAGGCAAAAAGCGCGGCGTTGAGTTCCGCCACTCAATACGCAATGCCTCAAATTCGGCGGAAATTGGGGTTAAGTGAAACGGAGTGTCTGAACACTAGATTTCCAAGTTCCCTCTGCCTATCTTGCAACGTGTGGGATACATCATGAAACTGACTATATTTATTAAAAATTTTTCCTCCATAAAATAATATCATAAAGTTATTATGCCAATTTATAATTAAATTTAAACTATTAAATTGCTATAAAACAATTTGAATAGTTGATCCAATCATAATACAAATTACATGTAGATTTATAAACTGGGCGAGGCGCAGTTCTAATAAAGAGAAGCTTAATACAAAATAAGGAAGCCAGTAGTCAATGACCATTTGAAATTAATAACATATAATAGACAATTTACGTATATGTTTACTTCCCTCTACTTACTTAGCTTCATGCTGTAACCCGCACGTGGCAGAGTTGGCAGAGGGAACTTGGGAACCTAATGTTAAGGCACTCCGTTCCGCAGTCCACTATCCATCGAGTTTGAGGCATTGCGTGTTGTGTGGCGGAACTCAACGCCGGGCTTTGCCTTATTACCAGAACGAATAAAATAGAAATAAACTCATTTAGATAACTTTCCTAAGTGTAGATGAACACAATTAAAAAATAGAAAAAAAACGAAAATATTAAATATTTAAATTACGAAATTTAAAAACGTATAAAAATTTGAACGAAGTAGGATTTGAACCCGCGCCGATTGGAATCCATCCAATTGGACGGGTGCGGGTTCAAATCCTGCCTCTTTCAAACTTTTATACCTTTTTAAATTTAGTATTTTTCTTTCGTAAGTGTGGAATAACACTTTAAAAATAGTAAAAATATTGAATTTCCTTGATTGAGGATCGATCCTACGACCTATCGCGTTTACAGTCACATATTTGTGCCTCTGCACCATGGCAGGCACGCTTTATATCACATAGCTATCTTTGTTTATTATAACATGTTGAAGGTCAGCTAATTAGATTTGATGGATCAAATAAAAATTAGTTCACTATTTATTGTATGGCCTTTTATAGAAATTAATTAAAACTGCAAGGTCAATAAATAGATTGTTTATTATTAAGCTTCATTTTGTATCACAGGTAGATCGAAAATAGGGATATAATGTTGAGACATTCATGCTTCATCCAATTTTCGTAACTTAAGGTGTTTGGCGGAACTCAACACCGCACTTTGTCTTGTTAACAGAGCGATGAAAATAATAATTTCACCAAATGGAAATCATATTCAACGCTTTCGCGTCTACAGTTAGACACTGCCGCTGAGCCATGATGGTCAGTTTTTTGTTTTTTGTCGTAACGAACGATTTCTCTATGGCACCATTGACATAGACTAAGGCAGAAGGTTTTTCTATTATACAATGAAAATATATTTTTCATGTTTTGCTTTGCACAAGGCATGGTAGGCAGAAGGAAATAGGGAAATTATTGTTAAGACACTCCGTTCCGTCTCCACTTTTTGCCGAATTTGAGGCATTGCATGTTGAGTAGCGGAGCTTAACGCCGCGCATTGCCTTGTTACCAGAGCAAATGGAATATATTCAATTACCTCGAGTGCGTATCGAACCCACAACCTGTCGCGTTTACAGTCAAACGCTTGTGCTCCTGTCTACTAAAAAAATATAGGTATTATTTATTTTTATTAAACACAATGCAATCAGTGAGATTCGTTCCGAGTCAATCATCCAAAATGCTAAATTTGGCACGCTTAATGGAAATATATATGGATAAAAGAAACACAAACACAGATCCCGATTCCTGGAAAGAAATGTTATCATGTCTTCGCTATGGTAACAAGGCAAAGCGCGGCGTTGAATTCCGCCAATTAACACGATGTGAGAAACGGGAGTGTTCTAATGCGAACGGAATGTCCTAACACTCTGCTTACTCTGCTTAATGCGGGTTACAATGTAAAATCGAAATTACTTCAATAGGTTCCCATGGTTCCCTCTGTGTAGTTTACCATATGCACTTTATAGCACAAAGTACAATAAATGCCGGAACTATTACAATATAATACATAAGTATTATATTGTATTATATGGCTTAAATCAATCCTAATGCATGCCCTTTTCCATGCAATATACTAATCGGGTTAATTTGATGTCAAGCTGGAAGGTCTCTAAGGAGTCCCCATTAAAGCTGACCATACAAGGAAAGGGTCGTCTGACGCTAATATAAGTGATGGCTGAATGTGTGTATTAAAGAAAATGCCGCTACATACTAGTAATCGTACACGAAATTTAGTTTTCAATTTAAATAATTTAAAAAAATATATGTTTTTACTTTATTTAAATTTTGCTGTTAAGTCAAGAATAACAGTTTAATCTATGTAAATTAAATTGGAATGATCCAAAAATCTCGATACTATAAGTTGAATCCACAATAACATTTTATACAACTTTACTTGCTGTCATTGTGGTGCCTTTGGCACGCGTCTGACTGAACGCGCTGTGGTTTTCAATATTATGCAGTTTCGCTAACATAGTGAAAAGGAAATGATATTATTTCTGTTTGACACATTCAAAGTGCCCATGGTTAGTCAGATCGCAGAATAAATTCGTCATTGAAAAAAAAAACAATTCAATGCAGTAGTTCCTGAGATAAGAGCGTTCAACTGAACTCTTTAGTTTTATAATATTAATAAAGATTATATTATCTATATAAACATAGAGTAAATAAAAAATAGGGTTTTTTAATAGATTGAGGGCTACAAAATTTTTTATACATTTTTAAATTTAGTATTTTTCTTTCCTAAGTGTGGAATAACACTTTAAAAAGTAGTAAAAAAGATTGAGGGCTTTTTAATAGATCAGGCAGGGCTTTTTAATAGATTGAGTGGGGACTCAGCTTCACGTTGTATCCCGCACATGGCAGGGTAGACAGAGGGAACCTAGGAACCTAGTATTACGACACTCTATTCTGTTCCCCAATTACTTCAGCCTAATTTGAGGCAGTGCGTGTAGAGTAGCGCTACTTAACTCCGCGCATTGTCTTATCACCAGAGTAAAGAAATGAACATATTAAATATTTCATTTGAAAGTATTGAATATTTCTTTTTCTCCAGTAGGAGAAAAAGAAATATTCAATAGAACCCACCTGTTCCATTTATAGTCATATTAATTTAGCGTCATTAAAATGATTCTAACAATATCTTATATTTACGATGAAATTTACGTACATTTTGATAATAAAAATGTGAATTCGTATCTAACATTAAACGTTTAGGCCTATAGTTCCTAAACCCTTAAATACGTGGGCTTGAACGAATCGCACTAACTCACATAAAATCATAAATCGCATGAGAATACAAAAATGCATCGATATTATCTTAACGACCTAACAACTAAGTGTAGGTACTTCCTTGCCTCATATGGCCTAGCTAATGGGACGGCCCTCCCACGTTATGATCCAAGGCTCTAGCACGAGGACGTTGTCATATGAAACTTAGGATTTGGTTATAAGATAAAAAAAAGTTTTAAATAACTAATTGATATTCTGAGAAGAGAGAGAGAGATTCAAGATTCTGTCTGTCTTATGTGCGGTATGTAGGATGAAGGGAAAATAACTAAATATTTCGTTAAGACTACAAGTTTTATAAGACATTTAAATCATGTATAATAATTTCCATAAAGAATAAAAAACATACAGAAGTATGATAAAACAATAACATTAGGAAGTAAAAAATAAAACTTTTATAATATTTAAATAGTTATTGTTTTTTAAAATCTATATTTATAATAAATCTGAACTGATCCATGTCTGTACATAAAAGACATATTAAAAAAATCTTATATGGGGCCTTTATTGATGTAATAGGGCCCAAAATTGTGTCTTCTTTTTAATTGTTGTCTGCTTGTTTATACAGATTTAATGTAGTTTGTGTAGATTTACTGTTATAATTTGATAACCTTTTTATAACATTAAGTGTTTATTTTATTTAAATTGGTTGATAAATAAATAAAAAGTAATATTAATTTAAAATATTTAGCTTAGGATAGTAAACAAATAGTACAAGACAAGCGAGCAAAGTCGAATGAAATATAAAAACTATTTTTTTATTTTTATCAGGAAAATTCAATGTAAAAAAATAATTTTCTATAATTGTGAACACTATGCGCTTCAAGTTTGAATCAATATCATATTGTTAATAGCTAAATACCGAGGCGTAGACGTTCTCAATTAATTTTACTCATAAATATTTAAATGGATCATGCAAACTGTGCAGATATGATACACGATATCTAATAGAACACTAGAAACAATCAAAACAATGATTTGCATACCTATGCAAATAATAATTTATCTGCGGCGCATACAAAGCCACAAGCATCGATAGTTTTTAAGTGATTCACGATTGGTGTGACCATACGTGTAGTGATTTCCCAGACTGTATTAATATTAGACTTAAAAATACTAAATTTAAAAACGTATAAAAATTTGGACGAAGCAGGATTTGAACATGCGCCTCTTGAAAACCGTTCAAGCGATCTGACCAATAAGCCATCCGGACCGAATGGCTTAGTGCCATCCGGATCGGCGCAGGTTCAAATCCTGCTTCGTCCAAATTTTTATACTTTTTATTTTTTTTTTATTTTACTTTATTATAATACTTTTATATATTATATATTATAATACTTTTTATTTATTTTTAAATTTAGTATTTTTCTTTCCTAAGTGTGGAATAACACTTTAAAAATAGTAAAAATATAAGACTTGTAAGTGTATATGCATTATTCCAATTTTGTTGTTAAAGAGAATTTAACGCGGCGTTGAGTTCCGTCGATAACGTGTGGAACGGAACGTAATATCTTAATACTAGGTTCCCTCTGACTTCCGTGCAAAATGCGGGATATAGCGTGATGATGAAAGAAAGAAGAATAATTACTTCACAGTAAAGGATTCAATCGTACTAACCTATATTGAACTATTATTCGTCATATATATTTGAGACCTGACGTGGCGCAGGCTGTGGGTTCGATCTCCACTCAATTAAATGAGAATATTTAATATTTTCATTTCTTCACTCTGGTGACCAAGCAAATCACGCCGTTTCTTCCGCCACTCAACACGTATTGCCTCAATTTCGGCAAAAAGTGGGGAGTGGTTCCCTCTGCCTACCCTGCCATGTGCGGGCTACAGCGTGAAGCTGTAAGAAAGAAAATATATATTTAACATAAAACTAAAAGAAAAATCATCAATTTCTTTATATCTAAAAGTGTGTTGAGCCTACAGAAAATCATTCGCACGCTACAATCATTCGAGACCCACTATCGCAAACAAACGTGCATAGAATCTACAATGGTATAATAATGTATAGATAACGTTTCCGTTTCAGCATTACTCGAGATCGGTACTAAGAAATATTTTGATTTTTAAAAATTCCGATTGCGTGAATGTACCAGTGAATCAATAAATGACGCTTGAATAAGTATTACATAGAATATATATTTTATACTATATATGTATTCAATTAATTGAATATTTTAAGCATTATCCCACTTACTGCAGATTTGGCGGAGGAAAATCAGTGTTAAATCACTCCGTTCCTCCCCTTCCTTCTAATTTTCTAAACATTACATATTGAATAGCGGAATACAACCCCGAGATTCATCTACAAGATGTAATAGGAATAGTGTTAAGGCACTCTGTACCTAATTTTCCGTCTTATAATCGAGACATATTGAATGATGGTACTCAACGCCGAGATTAGGCTACAAGAGTAGGGAAATAACACTAGTGCTAAGTCACTTTCGTTTAACGTCGTGATTCACGTACAAGAACAGAAAAATGAGAATAAATTAAGAGGCCTGTCGTGGCGCTGTGGCACAAGCGACTGTGACCGGTTGTGACTGTGACCGATAGGTTGTGGGTTCGATCTCCACTCGAGGAAATGAAATATTTAATATTTTCAATTTGAATATTTAATATTTTCAATTTAAATATTTAATATTTTATTTCGTCGCTCTGGTAATAATGCAAAAGCGCGGCGTTGAGTTCCGCCACCCAACACGCAATGCCTCAAATTCGGCAAGGAAGGAAAGTGGGGAACGGAAGTGGAACGGAGTGTCTTAATACTAGGTTCCCAAGTTCCCTCTGCCTACCCTGCCACATGCGGGATACAGTGTGAAGCTGAAAAAAATCCCATATAGCTATCTAGTATGCAAATATAACATATACTGCAGTTAAACAGATAGCCTTGCACAAATATACCTAACTGCACTTTTAATGTCATCATTAGTAAACTCAATGTTACGGCAAAGTAAGACACCGGTTATAAGTCCAGTTAGTTCGATTTAAATGTCTTCTGTTGTATATAATAAAACGACAATTAAAAATAATTACGATCACGTCCTTACCTCGGAAATGGCAGTAAATATAATTGTGATGGTTATTAAAAAGCTTAATTCATGTGGTATAGATTAAATTAATTAAGAACTTATCTTTATTTTCCCATCATGACAAGACAAGACGCGGCGTTATTTCCGCCACCCAAGATGTAATGTTTCTATTCCTTTCTATCAACAAATCTCTACATTTTATATAAATGAAGTATTTACAATAGCTAGGATATTTTTTAAATTTCACTCAATGAGCTGAGAACAGAGTGTCTCCACCTACATAACGCAAATTTCGATAAAAAAAAGGTTAGATAAAAGTAGGAAAGGACGTCCTTCACTAAAAAATGAAAATGTGAAATATTTCATCTCCTCTAGTGAGAATCGAACCGAAAACCTGTAGCGTTTAGCGCTACGACACACCAATAATACTCTCTCTCTCACACTCAGCTTCACACTGTATCCCGCACATGGCAGGGTAGATACTTGGGAAGCTCGTGTTAAGACACTCCGTTCCTTTCTTTCCACCGAATTTGAGGCATTGCCTTGTTACCAGAGCGAAAAAAAAACATATACCATAATATTTAAATTGAAAATATTACATATTTCACTTCGTCGAGTGGGGATCGAACCCACAACCTGTCGTTTACAGTCACACGCTTGTGCCGCTGGGCCATGACAGGCCAATATTACAAACAATCCAAAATTAAGTTTATTTTCCTTAGAGGCCTTGTTGTGAAGTAAAATAAAATTTTATTGGTACGTGTTTCCGATGGTATCGAGATAGACGCGGGAATGCCATTGTCCTTCAAAGAGAGGGGTTATACAGTATTTAGCTCACGCCAGGCGTTTCTGATGAACGTTTTGTTCACGAAATATTCAATTATACGACAATGTGCCTACTAATTGTATTTTAAATGACGAATCTAAGTGGAAACTTGTTATTCAAATCAAGTTGGAAACTGTCAGGTTTATGATTTTATACTTACAGACAGCTACTATTCTTTTAATCGTGATGAAATATATATTGAAAGTTTATGGTTTTGTTTGTTATTATCATGAGACTTGTCGTGGCGCAAGGGTACATATGTGCGTCTGTAAGAGTCGTCTCTCAAACTCCCTGCAAGAGATTGCAGGGAGTTTGCAAGAGATTGCAGGGAGTTTGAAAGAATATCATTTATATGAGTGGGGACTTCGATTCTCATTAATGGAAACGACATATTTGTTTTCAATTCTTCGCTTTGGTAACAACTCAACACACAATGCCTCAAATTTTGGTGGAAGATGGAGAACGGAACGGAGTGTCTTACCACTAGGTTCCCGAGTTTCTTCTGTATTCTGACTTGAGTGATTAATAACAACAGAAACTTCTCGATATAAATAGCTGATGCTAAATACACTACAACAACTATTTGGATCAACTTAGTGCAAGCGTTGTTTAGGTTTTTGTTAAATTGTCTGATGTGAATTGTCCATATAATTGGATTATTGTCGTAAATGGTGTCGCATCATGTCAAATTTAAAGTTTAATTGTATAATAAGTATAAGGATTCGCTATGTATTAATAATTAATATACATCAGGTTCCTCATACCGTACCCTAATATGTACGGGAACCTAGTTAACCCTTTAACATTTTCTGCTGAATTTACGAAACATTTTGTGTTGAGTGTCGGAACTCAACACCTCCGTCTCGTTGCCAAAGTGAAGTATTGAAATATAAAATAGTTTATTCCCTTGAATGTTATCAAATCTTCAACAACGTTTCGTCGCACGTTTCTGGCCATATACCTCACTTATTATTATAAATAAAAAAGTATTAACATTAGATTTTTAATTTTACTTAACAAACTAACTAGATTAGTAGCTGGCAATTTCTCCTAACGTAACCTATGAAAAAAATAACAACCATTTTCAACGGCCTTGGCTTGAAAATTTTTCAAATAGGAAAATCGGAACGCATTTTACTTGAGCACAATATTAATTACAGTAGTAGGTAGTGGTTGCAAAACTTCCAACAATGGTTAGTCTATGGGACGGTTACGCAACCATACAATAGAATATACTAAGCAAGTAACTTGTGGGAAAAATTCACATGAGGACAACATAAGAACAATAAATATCTAGAATCGCTTATACTTACGTATCAGGCATTCGAGATATACACTTTCATAAATATTTTTTTACGTAATATACGTAACTTTTAATATGTGCGTAATTTTTTTTATATTTGTTAAATTTATATAAAAATCTTTTTTAATTTTACCATATCGGGACACAATAGTATTAAAAAAGATAGACAGATATTTTTAGAGACATTCCGTATTGAGGAACTGAAAAACACTGTGATATGTCTTGTTTCCACAACAATATTTAATTACCTAGGTAGGTAATTGTATTACATGAGCTTTCATTTGCATGATTCAGTAAAGTTCGAGGGTCCAAGGACTTAATCTCTTTATTAATTGGGAAAAAAATTGCAAGTTCACTTTTCATATACTAGGTCTGTAGAATTCCTAAGGTAAATGGATTCGAACCTATATCCATCTCTTTCAACACTTCCGCTTTCGATAGAACATACAAGAATAATTAAAAATGAAACAATTAAAACGTATGGAACAATAATAATTATACGGAACCAATCGGAATTTTCGCAATTAAGTTATGGTGTAACTTACTTATTTATCTTATTTCTTTTGTGGGAAATACAAATAAAAAAAGGTTAAACTACCTTGCTTTTTAAACATCGCACTATATCCTGCATTTAGCAGGGTAGACAGGAATGGAACCTGGGAACCTAGCGTTAAGCACAAAGCTCCGTTAGCTTTGTTTCCTTTAGGACTTCTTCGTTTCCCGCGCTTTGCCTCGCTTACTATAGCAAGCAAAGGAAAATATTAAATATTTCATTCTCACTATGGAGAATCAAACTTACAGCATACGCGTTTACAAATCCTTGCGCCACATCGACTATAAATTGAGATTATCTCTGTGAAAAGAATATTGGCTAATATTGTACTTTTAAAATATATAATTTTCTCTGGTATAAAGAGATGTTAAGACATAAATAAGTTGTAAGAACAGTGTCTGAATATCAAGGTAGCTTGATGAGAATGTATGGCTTAGTTGGTTAGAGCGCTTAGACGATTTCTAAGAAGCTGGTTCAAGTCCGGCTACGTTAAAATTTTTATACATTTTAAAAAATTATTAGTGTGGCACATAATATTTTTTTAAATTAATTTTGTAGATCTTCCATTTCTTTTGCTGTATTACGCTGTATCCTGCATATGGCAGGGTAGGCAGAGGGAACTTGGGTACCTAGTGCTTGGACACTCCGTTCCGTTCCTCACTTTCCGCCGAGCTTCAGGCATTGTGTGTTGAGTATTTCTTTCATAAATATTAAATATTTTGTTTCCTCGAGTGGCGATCGAATCCTCAACATGTCTTTTTACAGGCACACGCTTATGCCCTTTGGCACAATAGGCCTATTTAATAGTAATTTTAAAATAAGCTGATACAACAACAATGTTAAAAGCAGGATAAGACTGACGTTATTACTCAATACACTTGTAAAACAAATTTACATAACTCGATAATTTTACCGTTTTGGCTGTATATTTTTATATAAAATATATAATTTCTAGTTTTAATGTAGTAGTCGATACGTAATTTCCTCTAAACGTGGGGAAATTATCAATCGTAAGAATTTTTACTGCGTTAATTACTTATAGATGTTACGTCGTTATAGTAACTAGTTTAACCAGTCCGCTTAATATGTCACAGATATTTGTTATTTTAATTCACAAAAAAGTGCTAATTTATTTTTCTTAAGGGCTATCATGACGTAAGGACGAGCGTGCGAGTGTATGTAGTTATGGATTCGATACCCATGCTTCATTTCATCGCTATAGTGACAAGGCAAAGTTGAGTTCCGTCAAACGACACGCAATGTTTCAGAGTCGGAGGAAAGTGGGAAACGGGTTGGCGTATCTTAACACTAAATTCACAAGCTCCCTTCGGCTACCCTGCCATGTGCGGTATACATAGTAAAACTGAAAAAAATCCTGACTCTGGTAGCGATATAAAGCTTTTATGTTTCATCTTCGTTTTTATTTACGTCCTCTCCATAAAAAAATATTATAAGTATTATTTATTATTCCATAGAAAGGATATTGTGTTGTAACACTCCGTTTTTTTTTACCATTCATAGAGATGTCGCATCAAAATGCCGCTTGAATTTCTGCCACTCAATAATTGTGGATCTTAACTCAGCATTTGGCCAACTAGCCTAGATTGTTTTAAAACATTATATAAAACTTCCTTGAATATCGCGTGTAAAATCAGACATTACACAGCGCCACGATGGCGTCATATAACTGTACAATGTACAATATATAAACAATACACACGTAGCTATAGCATATATGTAACTTTA